>JAAGNO010010056.1:0-22600 GCA_033439905.1 Ceryle rudis | reverse complement strand
AATCCTTCTTTGTTGAAACAGTGACATTGCTTCGGCCTCAAAAAAAGAGATGGGGCCTTTCTCTCTCTCCCCTTTTTTTTTTTTTTTTTTTTTTTTTTTTTTTGTATAGACACTTTAATTTATAATGAGGACTCTGTGAGCTTCCTCTCCTCTGTGCTAGATAATCTTTGCTCTTCGGTTCTTGTACAATTTCTGCTGAGCCTGATTTGCATTTTTTACATAGGCAAAATCAAAACTAAATAAGGTCACTTTCTCCAGGTGTTGTAGGTGACATGTAAGAAAACTGTGGCATCTGCTTTGTATGCCTTTTTTGCATCCCCATGCATCCTTTTTGCAAGTCTAATTCTTAACCTTAGAGGCAAGTATCATTAAGTTCTTATACGACATACAGTGTTAAGCTTTCTCAACCTGGACAACCCAAAACTTCATCCAAATGTTACTGCAAGGATAACTAACTTTTAAAAAATATTTTTCATTATATGCTTATTCTACAGTCAGGATTGTATATTCTATCATCCATTGAAGATGAGCAGACACTGAATAGCTGTAGTGGAGATGCAGTTTTAGATTATCAAAAGCAACTCTAAAGTGAAGTCAAATATTCATTCTGAAAATTTTGAACTAACAAATTTTACTATTTTTCTGTAATTAAACAAGCCTAAAACTTCTGATCCTCTAGCCTACCTCTTCTGCTCTTCTCAAAGCCTAAAGATGGGAGAGCCAGTGGGGAAATTAAGTCATACATGAACTTACTGATATGAGCATATGACTTGTCTTATAAGCTACTAGTTGAAATGTGAGCAAAAAGAAACTTTGTTTCATCATTCTTTGGGTTTCCACATGAAACAGGAAGAAGCATCTCTTGTTATTTCACTGCATTCTGGACATCCCCTTTACAAGAAGCTCTTTTCTCAATTTACTTTATTAGGCAAAATGAAAAACAAGATTTTCCTAGCTCATGGAATTGCAGGAAAATATATTTGTTATTAGGTCATTATTAAGAGTGAAAAGACATCCAGCTTTACAGCAAATATGACAATTGTATATCCCATGTATCTAACTGGAAAAACCACTGCAAACCTCCAAGAAGCTTATCAAATTCCACTGAGCATCCAAGAACATGGAAACTCAACTATTACTTCTCTTAAGTATGGTAATATGTTGGTTTGAGAAGAAAAATGATTCTTTTAGTTGAAAATTATACTTCTGAAGTGATAAAAGCCCTATACCAAATGAAATTTGAGACATAAAAATTGCATTCAGGCAATAATCTTAAAGCACAAAGGACTTCTTGCCCTAAGCATGAATGACTCGCTGTAGAATATAATGGATTTATCTGAAGAAAAGCAATGCATTCACCCTGTGCTCAGTGGGGTGCAGAAAAGTCAAGTCAAAAGATGCTTCGGTGATCATAGGGATTGTACTTTTCCTCTTTCCACTGTGTTCATGTTGTGGATGGATCTTACCATAGTTACAATTTCCACATTATTATTTTCCCAAATTTCATTGTGGTTGGTTCACCTTGGTGGATGCCAGGTGCCCACCAGTCCCCTCAATATCACACCTTCTCCTCAGCAGGGCAGGGGAGAGAAAATACAATAAAAGGGTGGTGGGTTGAGGTAAAGACAGGGAGATCACTCACCAATTATCACCTCAGGTAAAACAGACTCAATTTGTGAAAACTAGTTTAATTTTGTACCACTCAGAGTAGGATAATGGCAAATAACACCTTCCTCCCACCTTTCCCTTGGCCCTACTTCATTCACAATTTCTCTACCTCCTCTCTCCCAGAAGCGCAGCAGGATGGGGAATGTGGTCATGTCATCACATGTTGTCTCTGCCAATTCTTCCTCCTCACAGTCTTCCCTGCTCCAGTGTGGAGTTGCATCCATGGGAAATAGTCCTCCACCAGCCACCCAATGTGAGTCCTTCCCACAGGCTACAGTTTTTCATGAACTGCTCCAGCATGAGTCCCTTCCAAGGGGAGGGGGGGAGGGGATAGTCCTTCAGAATAGACTGCCCCACAGTGTCACAAGTCCTGCCAGCACACCTGCTCCAGCATAGGCTCCTGCCTCCTCAGGGTCACACATAGGTCCTACCAGGAGCAGGGATAACAGCTTACCTTGGGTGCACCTACCTGCTCCATTATGGAGTCAGCCCTGGGCTGCAGGGGGATATCTGCTCCATTATTAACCTCCCCAGGCTGCAGGGGGATATCTGCTCCACCATTAACCTCCATGTGCTGCAGGTAGATATCTGCTCCATTATTAATCTCCATGGGCTGCAGAGGGACAGCCTGCCTCACCATGGTCTTTACCATGGGCTGTAGGGGGTTCTCTATTCTGGCACGTGGAGCACCTCCTCCCCTTCCTTCTTCACTGATCTTGATGTCTGCAGAGCTGTTTCTCACATATTCTCACTCCTGGTTGCTGCCATGCAGAGGGTTTTCCCCCTTCTTAAATATTTTATCCTAAAGGTGCTATCACTGTTGCAGATTGGCTTGGCTGTGGCCAGCAGTGGGTCCTTATTGCAACCAGGTGGTGATGCCTCCCTTGGACATAGGGGAAACTTCTAGAAGCTTCTCACAGAAGCAACCCCTGTGTTCCCCTCTGCTACTAAAACTTGCCACATAAACCAAATACATTTCAATAACTTACCATTATCTTTATTACCATTTGCTCTAATGACAAAAGGACAGACTAAATTCTGCATCAAGAATAAAATGATTGATACTGAAATGTTTCCACAGGAGGAAGGGGTGAGAAGTGTATCAGGAAATAACAGCAAAATTAAAAAAGAAGGGCTATGTTCATCCTCACACCACAGGTTGTGAGGATGAACATAGCCCTCCTCTGTATCATCAGTGGAGAAGACGGGACACTTGTCCAGCCTGTTTCAAGCCCCCCCAAGATGTGACATTGCTCAGGTGGGTACCTTAGGCTGATAGTGGCCTACACAGCAATTAGTGAACTGCCTATTTCTACATTCCCAAGAAAGGTAAATTTTTTATGTACTACTAGCAGCCTGCAACCATTTTAAGGAGTATCTGTAGTGGACAAGAGAGAAATAGGAACACAGCTGTTTTCTGGGCACTAAGAGATATCTCTGTGTGAATGGCAAAATCATCTCTATTAAAATACTGCACAACTGTCACATGTGTCCTTACCAGCAGCATATTCTCCAGAGGATGAATAGGATTCTTATTTAGGCACCTAATTTTGACACCTCAAATTAAATGAAATATATTTATTGCTGTACTTCCAGCGAGGAATTTGTTAAGAAGCAAGTTTAATTTTAATACTTAATGATTTTGCATGACTCCATCCTGCCTTATCATCACCAAATTTATTGTCCTGCAATAAATAAATATGTTGAATTTAGGAAAAGTGGGTGAGAAAACCATCCCTGTATAGCTGCTGTTTCTCCTTGCCTCAGGTTGACAAGAAATGGAAGGACAGCATGAGTTGCCCTATGAATACATGTTTACTATGATGCAGAGACATGGTGTGGGATGCTTGCTACCCTTGCTTTAAAGATGACAGAGGGATATCTCCTTTCCTCATCAACTTAGCCTAAAGCAAAGAACAGCAAGTTTAAGATTCTTTTAATGGAGGCAGTGCTGAGAGGCTAAAAACAATGAGTCAGATAAAGTGAGCCCAGAGAAGGGTGTTGTAGTCGTTCAAACTCAGTTTGTTTTTTTTTTTTCTATTTTATTTCATTGTTTTATCTTCTCCTTCTTTCTGAAAAAAGTTAAACTCCCTGCTGGTAGTTTTTCATGTCATGAATAAATATTTTCATTGCTCTTAGTTAACCATTAACGTTCGAAACACACCAGATGATACAAAAAAAAAGTGCAGGAATAATTCTGCTTAAAGGAGCGTGAAGAATTATTTCTATATTCAGGAATCTGGCAGATGCTTCAGTCTAAATAAGAATTTCCCACTGCCAAAAATATAAAATGATTAAAATTGTTTAAAATACCATTGCTTTTCCTTTATTGGCATTTGTAGAAGGTGCGTGTTAACCATTTAACTGTTTAACCTACCAGATCAACCCATCCCCTACCAAGCACTTGGTTCCAGGAGGAACATCAGATTCCATCAGATTCCATCAAATGATGGAATATTTCATCAGCTGCTTCATAAAACAAAACAAAACTCATCAAGATAAGGAGAAAACATTGAAGTTTAATCTTGTGTGCACTAAAGATAAAGGCAAATGGAGAGGGACTGGAATTTCTTTAGACTTAATTTATTCCTTAAACACATTAAGAAAAATGCACTGTTACACCCCTTGTTTTCTTTTTTTTTCCTTCTTCTCCATTTTCATTTTCCTCATACACAATTATCTAACTTTATGTGTCTCAACCTCATTAAGCTTGGATTTGAGCTGAGTGTCTTGAGGAATATAGCAGCTCAGAATTAATGATGGCATATTGCTTAAAAAAGAAAGCAGACATATTGTTAATGATGACATATTGCTTAAAATGAGCAGCAGTTCACAAGACAGCTGGAAGCTTGAAATCAATGGCAGAGCTTCTATGATTTGAAAGGAGCAGGTTCAGTCCTGCACAGGTCCACTCTAAACTGCTCTGCACAGCTTCTCTTCTGCTATTATCATATCTGATGTGTATCATTTCTTTTCTATTGCTACAGTTCAACATCTAACAGGTAGTTGTGATAATCAGCAATAATTAGGAAGAAATATATCTTTCTCAATTTACTTCTAACTGATCCATAAGTGTTTGAAGGATGTAAAAGAAGGTGGAGGAACCTGTAATTAATATCTAAATATTTTTATACTACACACAGTACTTAAAGGTTACTAAATATTTTGTAAAAGTAAGGAAAAGGAAGATTAGTGTAAGTGGGGAAAGATAAAAATGACCAGATTTAATCCTACCAGCTTTAGAGAGGCATGCATTGTTGCCTAAAGAGTTAAAAAAAAACCCAAAAAAACCCAAACCAAACCATAAAAACAAACAACAAACCACCAAGAAAACAAAAGAAATATTATTTTTCAATATGTACTCTCTCAGCAAAGAAAACATCTTGACAGAGAGACCAGTTGTCCTCCCATCCTGGTAAATGTAAAAGGATGTATGTAGTAAAGTCCCATATGTCTTTGCAGGACAAATATCTTCGGACCTTCAGGATGCACTCTTTCAACAACAATATGTATTATCTACTGATTTTCTAAGGTAAATAAGTTACTTTATTTTTACACCTTTTATGTTACATTTTTACTCACCAAATTAGAAGTTTAAGGCCCATATGCTTCATTTCCTGGTGTTCATTGAAAGGTTATCACCTTTAAACCACCCTTGCCCTGAAGAAAATATAAATATTCTGTTAACACAATCTGCAAGACCTTGGAAACCAAATAAAACTTTCATTTTGCTTTGGGTTATTTATTATCACTCCAATAGCCTACATGATTTTCAACTGACTGGTTCAGTAAATTTAACAAAAATAAATACCCAGTAGCATCTTCTGAAAATTTTGATGAGGAGCTCAGACTACACCTATGCTAGTAAATTAAATCGGGCAAAGGAACTCGGAAAAATAAGCACTGGATCTTGATCAGCTATATGGTTAAATGTTTCTTTGCATGGTTTTGGTCCTTGCCAGCTAACAGTCTCCTAAATCTCTTTTCAAAATATAGTTAGTGACTTAGCACAGACCACAGACAGTTATTTACTTTGTCTGTGGCCCTACTGTGAGGCTGACTTTAATATCATGTATTATTAAAATTTAATATTGTGTAGTATTGTATACACAGACCGTCCTATTAGAGCCAGCCTAAGTTCCATGGTATCAGTCTTACCTGCATTTCACAGCAAATATACACAGCATAGAAGAGACAAAGTGGAAGACTGGATTAGTACAGTCAAAAGAGAACACCTAGAGCTTAAGCAAAACCAGAATTTGAAGCAGAAGGGGCATCATGGAATACATAAGGAAAATGAAAAGGAAGCTGAAAAGTCTAAAGAGAGCAATAAGTGGCAGGAAAGAAGTGGGAGGGAATGGCAACACTAGAATTAGCAGCGTAGGACAAAACCACTCAGAGACCTGACAGAGAGATTGAGTTTTATTTGGAAGACTGCATGTACCTTTTGTATCACTGAGCATTATATTTGTTTCACAGCTACCATGTTGCTTGACTAACAGAAACATGATTAAAACAACCTAAGTGGAAAAGAAAGGAATCAAAAACCTGAGATTTTAAAATAACAGATTCCTTTTTTCAAGCCTCATTTTACCATTTATGAACAATTCTCTTCTACATTAGTAGCCTGTAGCTACTTAATGTGTAGTGTTGTCCTGTTAATGAAAAGGACCAGCACCCTCAGCTAAAATCCACCCACTCTGTCAAGTTCACATGCCTCAAATTTCCCTTCCCAAGTTCCCATTTACCTTTTAAAAGGCCATTAGTGTACAGAGAGAGTGGTGGTCTAGCTGAGTGTAGAGAATAGCAGCAATTATTACAATTACAAACATCTTAGGCTTCAAGGTTTTTCATGTGATATCAAACTTCTGTTGCAAAATTAAGGGGAATTAGGTAAGGCGTGATTTGGCTGAATATCATGAAAATTTAACAAGATTTACCAGTGCACAGAACAGCACCTTTAGGGACATGGAAGGAATCCTACTGTTAGCAATGTCTTAATCTAGAGAGGCACTTTTTTATTTTTTTCCCCTGCATATTAAACACTTTAAAAAATCCAGTAAAAATTCTGTTGTCTTTCTGCTTATCCCCTTTCTTTGCATAAGATCTTCCAGGTAAAATATACACACCACAATCTTCTTCAAAGTCCTGCTTCAAAATGTGACTGCTTTGACGACACTGGAACTCTGAACCCATTGGTACGTTTTGGACTACCTGTGACATCTAACAAATTTTCAATCACAAATGTATATTATCATATAGGTCAACCTATCTAGTACACTTGTACTGCTACTTTTTGCAGTAGGAATAGTGCAAGATGATATTAGAAATAGAGATGTATAGCAATAGCAGCTTTGTCACCATTACCCATTGTGCTTTGAAGGGAACGCTTTGTATCATGTACCCAAATTACTCCTCATTTCTATATGAAGTTAATATTCTTCCCTGTGTCTGTATTTCAGTCAAGATGTGGAATATAGAAAAGAACAAAGTCTGTGAAAATCCAGATAGACAGGACACACTGTGCTGTTTGAAGGGGTCTGGTGATTTCTTCTGGTGTTGAAAACACCAGTAAAGTTCCCATTGACTTCACTATGGGGACGAATACGTTTCTTTGTGTCATCCTCTGCCTCTTCTCTCCCTTCATTCATATGCATGAGCAGTACCTTAAGTCATCCATATTCATATTTTATTGAGTACTTTATATCACAGACAGCATGTCTACATCTGCAATCTTATTGCATTGGTCCTACTGTGAAAACATTTCCTCTCTTTCAAAAATATAATAAAAGTCACTGTCAGCTTATGCTCAATCACAAATTATGCAAGTGTGTCATGGTGTGACTGGAAATAATCCTTGTGGATTCACTGAACAAATTGCTGCACTTCTGTACCCTTCTAAGTTCACCTTCTCTTGGGCCTCACACAATTTATTTACCCCATGTAGTCCCACCCCCTATGCAGCTAGACCCAGGAAAAGAGTGTTTCCTTGCTCCCACCTATCAGTGCTGCTACTGCATCTATCTAGACATGAGTGGCATTGTTAGTAGGAGCAGCAGCACAAGGATTTACACTAGCAGCTCAAAATGATCTGTGTTCTGCTCAGGGGGATGAGGTAGTTTGTTATGAATCTTCAGTAAGTTCATTTTGATAGTCATGAATCATGCTGAATAACCAGACTTTTTCCTATGTAAGCAGTTCAGCTTTAATCTTAATCTTGGCTTTTGACTGATTCTGTGACCAGCAGACATTAAGAAAAAGTTCTTTAATGTAAGGGTGATAGATCACTGGAACAGGTTGCCCAGAGAGGTGGTGGAGGCTCCGTCCCTGGAGACATTTAAGGCCAGGCTTGATGAGGCTCTGAGCAGCCTGACCTAGTTGGAGCTGTCCCTGCTTATTGAAGGGGTGTTGGACTAGATGGCCTTTAGAGGTCTCTTCCAACCCAATACATTCTATGATTCAACATTGTGGATGGCATTAAATGCCTTGGTGGTAGATACATATGAAGAAATAGTGAAGAAGAGGACTATTTCCCTTCCTACCTTAAGCTGGTGTTGAGAACTGAGAACTGCCAAAACAAAGTAAGGTTTCTAATCAGCAGTTATAAAAAGTATTGATCTACAATAGTAATTTCAGATAGTAAGCAGCAGAGCTGGACAGGGCACATATTGCACTGTTGTTACCCTGTGGTCTCTGCAGACATGTCCATGTCTCCATGTCTCTATCAAAAGAAACAGCTGCTGCTCTTCTGGGCATATCTTTGCTCTTTGGAGTTATTAATGTTGTTACTTTTATTTTTATGGTGCCTTTTAAAACCCATATCACTCTTGGAAATGCACTGCACAGCTATCAGTTCTTAGATAGGTCGTTTATAGCAGAGACACCCACAGTGCTCTCTGCTTAGTTGTTTTAATTTCCATCACTGAAACAGATGAGGACTTCTAAATCAAAAAGTCCTCAAGACAGTGGTTTTAGAATAGGTTCCAGGGTGGCATATGGGCTTGCACCAGATGTTCCCAGACTTTATTGGAGAAGGAAGCTGTATTACAACTCCAGTGACATCTTTACATGGCCCCTGGGAGAGGGGGAGCAGTGCTATACTTTTTAGAATATCTCTGTTTGCTGTCGTGCCCCTGGAGAAGAGCAGAATTAAAAGGAAAATGGGAGCAAAGGACTCTGAATGAAAGAGGCAAAGTCACTTAAGACCTATCACTATTAAATATGCTTACCCATGTTTCTCAGCATGTCCAGGCATATTTTCTAGCCCTTGTAAGCCAGGCTGCCCATATGTTTCCAAACAATCATTTTAAAATACAAGTTTACTTACCAGACAAGATTCCTCAGTCTCTCTGAGCTCTCTCACTGTTTGCTTCATTTAAAATGACATTTAATTAAATGAACAAGGACAGACTTTGTTTCTCTATGGGAGTGGGGTTATATGCAATATCTTGATGAGTTGTTAGAGAAAGCAAAAAAGAAACAGGAGTGGTCAGAAGATAATTACTTTTTATACCTTTTCAGACAAGAGTTCTTCTAGACAACAGTGTTGAAGTAATGTTATTGAAAGGCATTTGTCTTAACCATGACTTCACTACGAGCACTGAAATTTGCAGAGGCAAAGGAAACTTCCTTTCAACTCTTGCCAATTTTGACTTAACCAAATAGATTTTGTTTTCAAGACTTTAGTCTTGCAAGGCACCACTTGTAGGTCAGCCAGTCTAACTCCCAGTTCAAAGCAGAGGTAGCTAGAGGAGGTTCCTGAGGGTCATATCCATATGGATTTGAATATCTCCAGGGATGGAGACTCCACAGCCTACCAGACAACTTGTTCCAGTGTTTGACCACAGTAAAAAAAAGTTTTCCCTTATGTTTAAACATAATTTCCTGCATGTCATTTTGTGACCATTATCTCTTGTCCTCTTGCTGGTTACCACTGAGAAATGCATAGCTCCATTTTCTTTAGGTATTCTCTTTAGGTATTTATACATGTTGAAGATATCTTCCTGAGCCTTCTCTAGCCTCAAAAATCACAGCAGAAATGCTACTCATGGAAAGGAAAATCTATTTAGGATGATATCTTTTATACTGGGATCTCATAAAAATTATCAATTAACAATTAATAATCAAAGGCTTCTCTGCATGCTTTCAGCATAGAGCTGAATAGAAACTAGTTCACAGCTTTTGAATGTATTCAGTAAAGCACATATCAAGTATATTTTAGTCTATTTTGTATTTCTGCCAAGACATCAGAAAAAAAGAAAACTTTTTATTTCAGCATGTGAAATTGGAGGTGCCTTTTCTTATTCTCTTCACTTGATGTTGGTGTTTTGAGCCCAGAAAGTAGAGATTATTTTAAACATTAACAAGAGTAGACGAAGCACTTTTTCATTAACAACTGATTCCATACAAACTATGTGTAGATTAAATTGCAACATATTTTCTTCCTTCTGAAAAGTTACTGACCTATGATATAAGCCAACCAGAATCAATCTATTTCTGAAAGTCCAGTGATATTAATGCCAATTGACCTAAACCATTGGTTTGGATGAGGCCTCTGGATGGAAATGTCAGAGTTTGTCGCATCCAATTTTAGCTGTAGTCTTAACAGGTGATCATGAATGTCAGAAAAACCCATAAGCTAGAAAAAAATAAATGTTTCTTGGAACTTCAAGAAGATCAGTTCAGTTGCCTACTTACAGGCACTTAGTGCCAGATGTGCTGCCATACTATATCTTGTGTCCATATGGGTTCTGCAAAATACGACATCCATAATAGAAGTATCTCCTTCCAGAGCAGTGGTTGGAGGGTAGGTGGATATGTTAGGTCAGATCCAAAGGTACTTTTCTCCACCTTGCCTCTTTTGTAGGATACACAGTTACTTTGACTATTTTGATGAAAAACTTTGCTAGAAATACTACTGGGGGTTGGTTTTGACCAGCTCTGATTATGCCTTTAACAAACCAATTTTTTTCAGTACAGTTTATCACTGCTTAATGACCTCATATCAAGTCTTGCTCTAATTAGTACTTGTGGAATATATTGCAAATGGAAATGTCTAAAACCACACAGAGTGATAAATAAATAGAATGGATATTTGCCACCAGATTTCTCATTCCAGTGGATTAATTCAAGGAATTGAAAGTATTGTCTTCAGAAAGAAGAAATGCTGACCCAAGGAATAATTTTTTTTTTGTTAGGACTCAAGTCCCAGTCTACATCAACCATTCTTTCATGAACATGTTAATCATCCTCTTCGTCCTTCAGGTTTCTAGCTACAAAGATGACTAGTTTTACTTTAATGCTGAAGCCTGAGAGGCCTCAGATTCCACAGTAATGATGACACGTGAGTTCTCACACGAAGTCTATTTCGTCTTCATTAGGATGAAGGGATACATTTTATTCTGGCTGAAGAAAAAGAAAAAAAAAAAAAAAAAAAAAAGTAAGCCTAAAAACTTATCTTCTGTATTGGCTGCATCTGTCTCAGACAGTTATTACTGGTGTTTTGGTCTCACGAACATTTCCAGGTCTTTTTTGATCAAAATGTGCCCGGTCAGGGAATTTACTCTGCTTAGAACTAGTGGTGCAGTGCATGAGGCAGCTTAAAAAGCAGGACAACTAGAAACAGAGTGGCAACAAATTGCCGAGGCAAGTTGGAAATATTTTCTCATTTAGACTAGTGATTTCCACAAAGGGACATATTTGTCTAGTCTGAATCTTTTTTCTATCTGGAAATAGTATAATGAATTACATAATTTCATCTTACTTAGTACAAAATATTCAGAAACCGGACTCTAGATTCACTTTTCAAAATTCCAGGTTTTCCTTGTTTCTTTTTTTTCCCCCCTTCTGTTTTCTGTTTAAACCAACAACATAGCTATTTTTAAAATGTGCTCCATATATATTAAATCCATATATTTACACATAATACTTACTCTTCATTGAATTAAAAATTCCTTAATCTATGACCTTTTCTTTTGGCTGTTAGGGAATAAAATGTGTAAATACGGTCTACTTAAAAAAGCTTTAACTGATTATCGACACATACTAAAAGTGTTCTCCTATATAGGTAAGTGGAGAAAATAGAAAATTAAAATTCATGAGAAAAATAACAGCAAGGAAGTTGTTAATTATGATCTGAGATAGCATTTGTGCCTAGCGATCTACAGTTAATTCTGTTCAATTGATGGTAGATTTCAGCAGCTCTATAAAAACCCCTCACTATTACATTTACATAAATCTAGATACGAAAAATTGCACAAAAACCCTGATAAAAGGACTTCTAAAACTAGATTCATAATCTTCTAAAGTACTTCATGTGCATAAGGATGGAGGCACCTTTGCATTTGTCTCTTGTACAAACCAAGTTATACACACAGGCATGTGCTTTGCTTCATTATGAATAGCAACACGTAAATAGTTTTTCTGAATGATTTCTGATGGACGTAATGAATGGAAATAATGAATCTACTTTTTTCTTCTAGAATCACCTGCCTTCTAAAGACCTGAGACTTTCCTGTTGCTCCCTATTTTATGGAATAAGCCAATTTGCTAGACCATTTCTTGATTCTAAAATTACTCAGACTGGTTAATTATATACAAGATTGTGGGAAAAAAAAAATCTCTAGGGAGATATATAAAAAAAATTCACTGATTGAGTGTCTACAACAGAGGCCAATGAAAATTTCAGTTAATCAGAGAAAAGTAATACATGTAAGAAGAACTCTTTAACCCTGAGACACAATATGGGATTCTCAAAAAACTAAAATTACTATGTTTTTCTGCTGGAGAAAAATTAGCATTTCCAGTTGATTAGCTTACAAAAAGCAATCTTTTTTATTGTCAGCTCAGCTCAGTTAAGGAAGGAGGAAGTTAAGGTATTGGAATTAGGGACAGAAAATGGTACTAACGTTGTTATGATCACATTATCAAAAGCAACCATATTAGAGTATCTGTCTGCATGCACACACTATTAAAGGGAATTATACCACATGAAAACAGGTAACAACTGCATTGGCTGAAAGACGGGAGGTTCACTTTGGGTTTTGTTATATTGAACAAGCTCTATCTGCAGCTCTTGGGCCACTTCATCTCACCTAACTCCAAACACTGAGACAGTTAGCTCAGACAATTTGGGCTGTATGAAAGTATCTGGTACTATTTAAAGTGCCTTGCTATACCAGCAACCAAGAAGTCAGATGCTTCATAGGTTCTGTGTCAAACCAGTTGCATTTCTGCAGGTATTTTGTTGATATCATAGATCATCTTTTCATAGAATCATTAAGGTTGGAAATGACCTTCAGGAACATCAAGTCAAACCATCTACTTACCATTATCAGGAGCACTAAACCCTGTCCTGAAGTGCCACATCCACACATTTTTTTTTAAACCCCTGCAGGGATGGTGATTCCACCCCCTCCCTGGGCAGCCTGTTCCAAGGCCTCACCCCTCTCCCAGTAAAAAAAAAAAAATTCCTAATATCCGACCTAAACCTCCCCTGGCACTATTTAAGCCCATTTCTTCTCATCCATTCACTAGTTACCTGGGAGGAGAGACCAACACACCCACCTCACCCCAACCTGCCTTCAGGGAGCTATAGAGAGCAGTAAGGTCTCCTCTCAGCCTCCTCCAGACTAAACAACCTCAGCTCCCTCAGCTGCTCCTCATAAGACATTTTCTGCAGACCCTTTACCAGCTTTGTTGCCCTTTATATGATTTTAGAAGTCCACATTTGCATCTGAATCAAACCACTTGGGTCCCTTTATTTTCAGTCAAAAGGAACATACCTCAGAACGGGACTTGGGATCTGAATGATGGTCTATAGGTGCACATGACTCTCCAGTGAATTTGACTTCAAAAATTAAAGGAGGGAGATTTCTCTGGCGCAAGGTGGATGTGTACTGTGAAGAGCTATAGCTGGACAGACGACTGTTGATTTCCTTCATAGTCAGTAGAGAGTTAATTCTTACAGCCATTGGAATTTGAGATGCAGTTCTTCCCCAAGTTTTATTTTTGTTTAAAGGAATTATATCTAAACTTCAAGACTGTTGACAAGATCTGCACTAACAACAGTGGTAGCCTCCATAATTGACTCAAATGAAGACAATCTGCATATAGATGCTTAAGGAGTAATTTCCTGAATAAAAAGGTTTCTACTTCTATCCGATGTGCCTCAAAAGCACCTGAAGCATCCAGATAGATACAATGTAGGACCTACATGCTTCTGAATTGCTAATTGATGGTAAAGTGGTTACGCCTTAGGTGTCTAAAATGGCACTAAACGCTTATGGGAAGACAATGTGAATCTTCCATTAAAGCTAGAGAGATTAACATCATGACTTCAGCACTTCATTTTAGTAAAATTGACCGAATCTAGGACTTAATGTGGGATTGAGAAGAGCAACATGAATTCCTTGCCACATTCTCTAAGTTGAGGGTTTTCTAAAGAAGTGATGTTTTGTTCAAGAAAATTTATTATATTGAAAATCAGCTGTATTTCACGCATGCAAAAAATCCCAAACCAAACAAACGACACACCACATTTAAATCTTTATACTATCAGTTCGACTCATCAGTAATTTCTTAAAGCTAGGGAAACACCTTCTAGAAGCTTCAGATGCAGTTTCCCATCTTGAACAGGAAGGTGTAGGTTTTGTAAGATTAAAGAAAGTGGGAAGATTTTAGAGAGATACTGCTAGAGATGAGGACCGCTTGGCTGGGTTGAATAGAGGATTACTAAATGAAATGGGCTTAAATAAAGTCCTCAGCAGTGACTTCTGTGACAGGAAAAGAAATCAACACACCAGGGAAGCACATCCACATCTCCATCCGTGATGTCGACAGAGACAACAACATCCTCATATTTTGCACTCCATTTTGCAAATCCAGTTTGGTTTTTAACACCTATTTCAATGCAAAGAAAGCTGGTTACACACTGGCACTGAATTACTTATATCCTCCCAGCTGCCAGCTGTCCTGCTAAGGGAATATTGTGCCTTGCCAGTTGCTAGAAATTATTATTGTAAAATAATTTTCAACAATTTTTTTTCAAATCAGCACATATACAACTTAAGAATTTACTGTGAATGTTTCCCGCTCTAACCTGTCATGCAATAAATATATTTTCGTTTTTCTGCTACCTATGTAACCTACTATTAACTGTCTTCATAAAGGACTTCACAAGTGGATGAATATCACTGTACTGGTTTTGCATGGCAAGGTTTTGATGGGTGTTGCAGGGTCTACAGCAGTGGCTTCTGTGAGAAAATGCTAAAAGCTCCCCCTGTGTCAAATAGCGCCAATGTCAACCAGCTCCACTCGCTGCTGGTGAAGGCCAAGCCAGTCAGTGACAGCAGGAGTGCCTCTGGGCTAACATATTTAAGTAGGGGGAAAAAGAACCCTGTGCAACTGTACCAAAGACAAGAGTGAGAATATGTTAGAGGAACAACTCTGCAGACATCAGTTATCAGTTAAGGAGGGGTAGGAGTTGCTCCAGGCACCAGAAAAGATTCCCCTGCAGCCCATGGTGAAGACCATGGTAAGGCAGGGCTGTCCCCCAGTAGCTCATGGAGATAACCACCTGCAGCCTGTGGAGGACTCCACAACTGAGCAGATGGATCTGCCCAAAGGAGGCTATGACCTCATGGGAAACCAACACTGAGGCAGGCTCCTGGCAAGACCTGTGTGTAACCCGTGGAGAGAGAAGTATTTAAGATTTGGGTTTATTTCCCATTAACCTACTCTGATTTGATTGGTAATAAATTCATTTTCTCAAGCTGAGTCTGCTTTACCCAAGATAGTAATTGGTGAGTGATGACCCTGTCCTTATCTTAACCCACCACTCTTCATTATTTCATTTCCTTCTCTGTCCAGCTGAGGAGGGAAGTCATAAGGCAGCCTTAGTGAGTACCCAGCATCCAGACAGTGTCAACCTGCCAGAATCGCCTACCATTTGTCTTATTGAAACCAGAATACATTTTAGCAATGGTAAATGATAAGAAAAATATTTTTTGCTTTTGCTGAACCAAGGCAAAGGAGGTGATGGGACACTGTCAGTACAATCTCTTACTTCAAATGTCTTTTTTGTTTTCTTAGGAAAATTACTACTTCAACATCTGCTTCAACAAATGTTGCTGTCTCAAGACTACTGTCTTCAACTTCAGATTATAACTACCCCTTCCTACCATGAAAAAAAAGAAGTCACACTGTGAACTGGTCCCACTACCATTATAATCTGTGACACCAGCAATCATGCACTCAGTCTGGTGTTCCGGAGAAATCTAGACAAATATTTTTTTTCATTAAGCATTTCCTCCATTGCAAGTGCACCTGTAGCTATAAATTGTGCATGAAATGGTCCTTTTGGAAATGACCAGGACATATTTTGAGATTTGTGGTCATAGTATATAGGACACTGAATATTCTTCCTTTAATCCTGATTTTAGACTATTATATGCCAACAGACTTCAGCCTTTATACTCCTGACTTCATATTAAGTAAGAAGGGAATCAGTCCTTCATATCTGAACAGAACAGATGTGTGATTTTAAATGACTGAAAATTATATTTCTTCACTGTAGATTAAACATCCTCCTACTGCTTGTTAAATGCACTTGTTCATTTGCTTGATTGACTATAGACTCAAACAGCCTTCTTTTTTAGAAATGGTTATCCTTAGATGAGGTAGTCTCGACATTCAGTAGTATATTGATGCCAAGTCTTCTGTAGTACAACATGCTTTGAAGTTTTCATCAACAAAATGTTGTGTAGAATGTGAACAGAAAAAAAAACATTCCACCAGCATTGCTTTCCAAAGGAAGAAACTAGGTAATATAAACCACAAAATCTCTTTTGACACATGAAGGAAATTTACACCCTTCTTCTGATCTCACAATCCCATCTTGGAAAAAATAATGAAGAAAAATGAAATAGGTATTCTTTGTACATCTCTTTAAAAAGAAAAAAAAAAAAATCACATTTCACATAACAAACAGATAGCATTAATACATCCATTGAGAGAAGCAAGGATATTATCTAAGTCCCATCATATGTCTCCAGGATTCTTGCATCTGAAAATTGACAGCATCATGGCTTTTCTCATCGAAACCTTGAATCTCTCAAATCAAGGAACATTCAACATATAGTGTCTTGTTCAAAGACACATCAAAGTCACTCTAGTCCACCTAACAACAGAAGGTCAGGGTACTGGTAATGTAGTCTCTTCCAAAACTACCATCGGAGTACACTGGGGAGTCAAGACATCTCATAAAGTCTAATGTCATCTTGGCAGCTGTTCTAGAGAGCTTCCCTGCCCCCTCCTTCCTTTCCTTTTTCCTGCCCCAGTAGAAGTGCAGCAGCTACATGACAGAAGGCTGGAAATGAGAACATTAAGCAGCCAACCTGTGGTTCCTTTCACTTTTTTTTTTTTTTTTTTTTTTTAAATCCTTTTTGCTTCTAGGGTTCACATAGCTCTGTCAGAATTTCAGTTTGAATAGAGTAAGAGCCAATTCAGCTGATTCCCTGGCAGCTATCTAGAATGTAATTCCTGTGGAGTTATTCATAGATTAGTTAGTGCTTGTTAGAGAACCTCTGAATCCTATATAGGTTGGTGCCACTTATGCCTGGATTAAACCTATGCTTTCTGCAGCTAATACTGACATGTCTCAATATAGCTCTCATTCATTTAGGGACTTTGGTAACCACTAAGAGAATTATCAAGGGGTTAGAAACAAAACAGCTCTCAGAAGAGCTCCAATTCATCCTTCAGAAGCTCGCACAATTCCTCTGCATTTATTTTGACAGAATGTAGAGTTCTTACATGCAGCAAAGCTCTGTGGGTATCCTGGATATCTCTGCACTGTATGAAGCAAAAGCAAAGGGAGACAGAAAGTCATACATATCAGCTTTGTTTAAAGAGACCTCAGCTATTAACTTAAAATGTGACATATGTTCAGCCTCTAATCTTCTGCTCCCTGATGAGAGCATCACCACCAGATACAATAAGGACAAGGAACGATGTGGGAATTCAAAATGAAAAGGTAGGGATGTGTGCTTTATCATAAAAGACAAACTGAGTGCATGAATGGCTCTTCAGTGTACTACGTGAGCACAGAGCTCTACTTGTGAGTTTTCAGATGAGGAACTGATTTCCTTCCAAAAAAGTTATTGATGTTTTCTGATTTTACACTTTGACCTGTGCCTCATGTCACTGAGATGTTTACACTGTCAGTTCACAACACAAGGTTATGAGAACATGAGACATCTTGGATTAGATTTTCTTGGGAGGAGGCACACTTTTGAGGAACAAATAGAATCTCTACCACTCTCTATTCCAGACAATCTTGAGTGTAATTGAAAACTCTGTTATCATACTGAAAAAAAAAAAAAAAAAGGGACTGAATTAAAAAAACCAAACCAACAAACAAAAAAACCCAACCAACCAAACAACAAAACCCTTTTCAAGTGTTTCCCATAGTTTGAAAACTTGATTCTTATACCTTCATGTTTTTCTATTTTGCAAGCGTATATAATACAGATAAACAATAAAAACCTGAGTGTTTGTTTGATCCTATGGACTAAATATCCACACTAGAGCAATGTTTTGTTCTTTTGATTAGTAGCATGTCCTTCCACCAGTTGGTGTACCAGGGAAAAACTGCTCATTTCATGCAATTTAAATGCAATCAGGTTTATAGAAGTTTTGATTTGTTAATGGCATTTAATTAACCCACAAACTGTGAACTAGGCATTAAAGATCAATAACAGCAATATAACAGATGAATCACAACATTAGAAACTTTTAAGATGTTAATAAAACTTCACATTTCTCATTACCCCTCAATATCTTATTCCAAGAAATTATAATCACAAACACAGACATGCAAATACACACAGAGCTGTACACACATATGACATCAGGAAGTGTGGATTACAAGCACACCCCATCTTCTGGAAAGTCAGGTGCCCCATTTAGACACCTCTTTTTGGAGATGTGAGTGCTTTTGCTTTATTTGTATCTGCGCCTTCCCCTACAATCCTCTACTGCACTTACCAGTGAGAAAGTGCACCCCATGTTGGTATACATGCCTCTGGATACCATAGGGCTTCTGAAATGGCACTAACATCAACAACCACATAGATTTCCTGTGGCCAAAGTCCTGAAAAGCCTAAGTCACCTGGCCTTCAGTGTGCGTGTGTTGGTGTCCACCTGTGAACAAATAGGGCATCATTACAGGTTAGGGAATGTGACTGTCATCCTCAAGAAGGGCTGGAAGGAGGATCCAGGGAACTACAGACCTGTCAGTTTGACCTTGGTGCCAGGGAAGGTTATAGAGCAGATCATCTTGAGTGCCATCATGAAGGACATACAGGTCATCAGGTCCAGTCAGCCCATATGAAAGGCAGGTCTTGCTCGATGAACCTGATCTACTTCTATGACAAGGTGACCTGCTTAGTAGGTGGCAGGAAGGCTATGAATGTTCTTTATCTGGACTCTAGTAAAGCTTTTTACACTGCTCCCCACAGCACTCTCCTGGAGAAACTGCTCATGGCTTGAATGGGCTTCCCTGACTTCCCTTCACCTATGTTTGTCGCATTGCATGGATATAGTTTCCCTTTTCTCAGCACCTCTGTAAATCCTCCTAGAGAAGGGTAATAATAGATATGGGTTTGCTTACCTCCTGCAGTTGAAGATTTGCAGCAGCATCTTAATGCACTGAAACTTTAATGCAGTTAATGCAAGCATCAAATTTAAACAGAGACAAAGAGATTTAACGTGCCCAACTTTGGGTTAATTTCTGCAATCATGCAAATAGTCTTTCACTGTCTCCAGAATGCCCTCTGCAAAATATAAAGTACTTCCTTAATAATGCTGCTGTAAGAATTTTACCCTGAACAAAATAATGCCTTTGTTGTTTTTTTTTAATTTTGTTTTGTTCTCAGAAACAGATGGATCATTTCATGCTGAATCATAAATTAGATTGTGGATAATGATTAGTAAGGGAAGTCTCAAGCTTTTGAAAACAGTATCTTGTCAGAAAACATCTGCAGGTGTGCCATGTACACAACTCATTGAATTGCATATAAAATTTCATGGTATCTAATATATATAATATGAATAAGTATCTCTCAATATGAGTGAGTATTAATGTGAAAAACTGGACCAAAGGCATAGCTGTTTTGAGGTTGTTTTCTTATTCTTCATGCAAATTTGTTGGGTTACTGTTTGTTATTTTATTTCAAGAATATTTATTTCTTGAGAATAACATTTCACACTTGTAAATAACCAGTATGTAACCTGTTCCTCATTAATTTTACAGTCCAGATCTAGCAGATCTCTCCAAAGAATGACTAAAAACAACATGTGAGATAGAACGCTCAAAATAACATAGAAGAAAACCTGGTGGGTTTTTTTATTTGTACGTACCAACATTATAACAACTATAGTTTTTTGGGGGTTTGGATGAGGTATGAAGAGAGCTGAGGTGTTAAATTTATTTTTTATATAGCCATTGGCATCAAAAGAAGGTGAAGCTCTGGACTTCAGGTTTTGAGACTCATCCCTTTAAATATGGAACCAAATTCATTCCAGACTGGACTTTTTTGATTTTAATATAATTCGTTTCAGCAGCACAACTGCTTTCACCCACCTTACAGCCCGGAATAATTTTGACCTGATGTGCATGATCTTGTGCTGATTAATGAGAATGAATGAGCTTTCATAAAAATCATGCAATTTTGACTGATGTTTTAAGGACTGCAGAAATTTAAGTGAATTATACATTTTGAGGTAGAGAAGACAGTTAGCAATACCATTTGTACAGTTCTGTCACTTTCAAACTGGAATTTAAATCCGCTGAAACTATGGTAGACATGTCCTCTGCTGTTTGCCACAGGGTGAGCTTATAAATAACACTGATCATTATGATTGAGCCTTCTACCATAAGACGAAAAATAATTCTCCTTTCCATTTTACAGTCACAGGAATGAGAGAAAATGGAGTTTCTTGCTACTCTGAGAATGATCTTTCTCAGTGCCTGAAGAGCACTAAGCCACCTGCCACTGAGCCACCACTAAGCCAACAGCTCTGAATGAAGATAGGCAGCATTTTGAAAAGGTGTTTGACCAAGTAATGAAAGGAAGAGCAACATAGCAATGATAACTCATAGAAAGGACTTAAAAAGGATCTCAAGGGATTCAGGGAATGTAATAGAAAATAAAAGATAGAAAAACTAGCAGCATTCAAGCTAGAAATTATAATATGCCGAAGTTGGCAAACCTATTCATTTGAAACTGTCAGAAGAATTCATGCCATACAACAAGAAAGTATTTCAAGAGGTCAAAGAATAAAAAAAGAGTCAACAAAAGCATAAAATATCATCTGAGCTACAAAAAATCCCAGGTGACAGCACTCACAGATAAAAATGACAGATATGTCACTGACGGACAGAAATCAAGAAAGAGATGGAAGAATTCAATCTAGGTCTAGTTAACAAGAAAGTACATTTACCACTGAACCTTGATGGTGATGTATAAAACAGGGCTCTCAGAGGGTTAGCACCTTTTGAAGAACTGTAGGAAGCTGTTAAATATACATTATTAGATAAGCAAATGATGAAAAGTGAATGGGGATAGCACAGGGTTGTAAATAGACAATTTCAAAAGATGTATGGAAGTTACAATATTGCAAAGATGGTTATTTTATACTTTCTTTTTTTTGTAGAAGACGTCAAAGCAAACCCAAGACTAAGATAGTTCCTCTCAGAGGAATGTGAGCACAGCTCCCATTTCTTCAAAATTGGAAAAGTTTGCAGTTATTCTGAATTTTTGTATTGGTGTTCCCATCCCTCCCTGAGGTATGGTAAAACTGTTTTCCACATTTTGAATTTAACAAGCTTGCAGAGGCAGCATCTGGTAAAGTCTATCTTAACACTTGTCCCTAGGAAAAAGACCTCATTGGCAGGTGATTTCTCCTTCCTAGGAGGATGTGATCCTAGGATCTGGACATGATTAACCTCATTAGATTTTCAAAAATGAGCATTCAGATCTAAACCCAAACAGTGTGCAGAAAACAACTGATTTGAAAACAGCTCTCATTGGAAGGTTTCCATATCTTTTCCATGCTAGGCTATCTTAAATAAAAAAATAAAAAAAAAATTCAAAAGCATCACTCAAATTATGTCCTATATTTCAAGCCACAGGATCTGTTCACATTTATTTCAGCTGAAGCTCGGTGAAGGCACTGAGATCTTACAGCCCTTCACTTCCTGAGTGTAGCTGAGTGAACACATAGAAAGTTAAAAGAGAGCAGGCCAGACCCTGAAATTTTTAATCAGCTGAAACTCCCATGCCTCAGTGAGAACTTTGCTAAGGTTAAGACTACCAGACTTGGCTCAGCTCCAAGTGCTGGATCTGTGAACTTTGCTTAGCTTCAGGACAATTAGAGTTCAGAGGCACAAAGGTACTGCAGAGACTTCACTGCCGATAACCCAAGGCCAGATCTTGAAGGTTTTCCTGCTTTCTGTCTCAGCACATAGGCAGGCAGACTTCCACTAACACTGGGAGCTGACTGCCTCAGCAAACCAATCAGGAAGGAATCAAAAATCCCTCAGACTCCAGTGGGAGCTTTTCCTGGATGGGATTTCAGCACTCCCACTGTATGTGAAAATCAGGTTCATGATCTCCTGAGGAACCTGAACAAAACATAAGTCTATGGGATCTGACGAGATGCATCCCAGAGTTCTGAGTGAACTGGCAGATGTAGTCACCAAGCCACTATTAATAATATTTGAGAAGTCATGGCAGTCAGGTGAAGTCCATAGTGATTGGAAGAAGGGACATGTTACATCTATATTCAAAAAAGGTAGAAAGGAGGACCCTGGGAACTACCAACCTGTCAGCCTCACCTCTGTGCCTGGGAAGATCATGGAGCAGATTCT
>JAAGNO010010055.1:178856-227358 GCA_033439905.1 Ceryle rudis | reverse complement strand
CCTGGGTAGCCTATTCCACTGCTCCACCACCCTCAATGTAAAGAACTTCTTCCTGATGTCCAATCTAAATCTACTCTCCTCTAACTTAAACCCATTACCCCTCGTCCTTTCACTTCAAGATGTCGTAAAGAGCCCCTCTCAAGCCTTCCTGTACGTCCCCTTCAGGTACTGGAAGGTTGCTATTAGGTCACTCCGGAGCCTTCTCTTCCTCAGGCTGAACAACCCCAACTCTCTCAGCCTGTCATTGAGCCAGTTAATAATTAGCCAATGTCTAAATCAACTTTAGTAATATCAGTAATATACCAAAACCATACAAGATTAATGATACATTTTAATATAAAATTACTAATTATGTAATCTGCCAACATAGCCAAATTCTTTGTTCACTTCAGCAATTTCTAACAGGAGTCATAACTTTAGACAATGTTCCTGTGAAGTTTGAGACACTGGGACTGTGCTGATTTTCCCACAGGGAAAACCAAACCTTCATGACTTCTGAAACAAAATGAGAAACAAATAAGCAGTGGTGTGCTGTGTAACTCTTGTCTACACAGTGATATTCAGAGACAAATTTCTCATCAGCAGAGCAAAGTGTTAAAAATAGAGAAGAAATGTATTTGGGGACATTGTCTCTTTTAATACTGCATATTGTTCTTCTACCATTCTTCACCTATCACAAGTATTTCTTTTTAGTTTTTAAGACAAATTTACCATTTTGGGAAAATATGTAACAAACAACAGCATTAAGGAATGAAATTTGTTCTTCGATATAAACAGCACATTCATCATGATTTTATCTTTTTTCTATTGTAAATAATACAGGATGGAACTTCAGAAGGTTTCTAAACAGGCATTTAATTTTAATGCAACAGAAATATGAAGATTTTAATACAGCATTTTTACATTTTGAAATGAGCACATAAAACTCAAGTTTAATTATTATTGCATTATATTTGGCACAATCTTATGAAAAATGCAGTCTTTATACATGTAATAAACTCTTACCAATGAATGTGAGACAGTTAAGTGGTATAAATATGCTTAATGTCAGAACTTTTTAAAAATTAATTCTACTGATAGATAATTAAGTCCTACAAGCCATTCTACCTTTGAACTCTGATCAACATCTTCAAGACATTTATAAAAATAACGTGCAATTTTGCAAGGTCTCAAGAACTCACTTTTCCTTTTAACTTCTACTGAGGGCACCAAAGAAAGAGACGGTTACTGTCACAACCAGGCCCATCAGGTCTGACAGGAGCACATATACAAAGTGCAACCACAACCTGCAGCAACTACCGTGGTATAGAAGAGGTGCCCTTCATGCATATCAGGGAGAATTTATCATTAACTTCTATATTTATCATTAACTTCTATCAGATTTACAGTTTTCAGTTAATACCAAACTATGATGATCTTCACTTTGGAGTTCAGAACAGTTCTACGGATAGTTCGCTTTTTGGTTAAGCCACAAAACATATCATTTCCTTCTGATATCTAAAAGCTGATAAACTCTGCAAAGTCCAATCTCATGAAAAACATAATTAAAGGCCTTCAAAGTTTCAGAACTGAAAACGTACAAAAGATATTTCTGATTTTGTTTGTTTGTTTGTTTGGTGAAAAACAACAGTGGTGCATTTCTAAAATTAAATACAGTGGTGGAAGAAAATCTTCAGAGACTCAGACTTTCAGACAATTGAGTACAATTAAAACAAAATCTTGGTCACTGATACTACACATGTTTTCAGCTTACGGTAATACAAGATACAAACTGTCATCTCTCTTTATGTACATATACAGGTCAGATTCACAGAACAGGACAAGCTTCAAGAAAATGAGCCCTAATGTTCTGAAATATCTTAATTTCTTACTTCTCTTCAGAACAAGTATGGATTTGAGTCATCAGCAGTGAGTGTAAATTGGTTTAGCTTGTAAGTGTTGGTCACTTTCAGGCTCAGGCTACTCTGGGGTTCAGGGTTAAAAGGAAGGAGTGTTATTCAGTAGCCATAATTTACTCAGTAAGGCTTGTCTGGTTTTGGGTTTGGTTTGGTTTTTTTTAAATACACCCCACAAAACCAAAACAGAACAGAAAATAACAGTGATGAAATATACACTTTTTGAAACATCATTTGTGACATGATCTGACTAGACAGCAGTAGCAAAATTTAGGCAGATACTATCCCCCCATTAAGCTACAGTCTCCTCCATCAGAATAAATCAATTTTGTAGGAAATGTTCCAGTGAATAAGTTCCCACTTTACTATGTCTCAATTAAGCAGGATATTCTACAATAATGTTTTATAGAGAGTTCACGCTTCCTGGCCCAAAGCACTTTAATTTTCACATAACATCACTGAACCATAGTGGCCTTTAAAACATAGGGCAGAATTTAAACTGCATGGTATAGGGAAAAAAAAAAAAAAAAAAGGAAACCTCTGCACAATTATATCAGTTAAACCCTCAACATTTTACAAAACATATTGTGGCCACTTTTCAGTGTCCACACAAAGTGTATTGAACTTTGGGTTTAACAGTCTCCTATAAAAGTAAATATAAAGAACATTTCCACCAAAGAATGAAAAGCCAGTGTAAACCTGCTGATTAAGTCTGAACCTTCTGCTCCAGGGATACCAGAGGCCCGTGTTTTCATTTACATGGCATATAAACTGGTGTCAGAGCAGCCTAACACACTTTGGCTGCAACAGGAGTCAGGACCTTGGCATTTTCAAGAGGCTGTTTAAATCACACTTTGCCAGAATAGCTGCTCTAAACCTGCAGTCTCTGATGGACCATTGCATTAAAGCATCTGAATGACCATCAGCTCCAGGGCAACTCTGACTCCGGCCCAGAAGGACATCTAATTTCAGAGCTCAGCCACCAGCCTGAGGTGATGATTCCTTCACGCCACCCTGTGCCCTAACTCTGGGGATGTGCATGGGCTCCCTGATCCTCCTGCTCCCTTGCTCTGCCATCTGTCTAGCAGCACTCACTGCCCAACACTTTCCCACCAAACCACACCAACCTCATAATGGTAATGCCCTCTTCAGCTTTGGTATGTTAAACACCAAAAATACAGCAACGTACATATACATGCACATATCTTTGCTGACTTCTCCAGAAATAACACACTTCTACAAAGTCAAAGTAGGAAATTCCTTTCTGGACATTTACTAGACTAATTTTTAACAGAATAAGAGGTCAGCATATGTAGGGAGTACATATTCCTAAAAACAAAAACACTTCTTTGCATGTTTGGTTACTCGGACAACCAAGTTTTATATTTTCAGATCACATAAAGTCTCATTTATAAATGGAACTAATTCTCATCATTTAATCATATATCATTCTTATTTAACAAAATAGACAAAATAAATTATTAGTCCAGAAACCAAGAACTCATAAAGATTAGAGAAGTTTTACTCAGTTCTGACAAAAAGTTTAACTTCAAAAGCTATACAATTCACATTTGGGGGCAGGAGACAAAACATTCATCATATCTGGAAACAAAATTACACTCTAAACTCTATTTTGAAACAGGGCTCATACAGTCTCACATTTGGTTTAAAACAACTAGAACTACAAAAGGCAAAGCTCAGCTGACTGTTTTCCAAAATGAATTAAAACATCTGGCAATAGAAATTAAAAAAGCGTTCTCCAGCAATGGATAAGCTACCAAGTTGCTGTTCTATCAAAATCTCCATAAACGTATGGAACTGATGTTGGAAAAGTTTTTACATTTTCAATCAGATTCTTATCCTTGTAGAAGATGGTTTACAATTTATTCTCTAGTGTGGAATAATTAAGATCCACTAAAGCATCAGCAGTTTAGGGGACATCATGCTTGACCATTATAGTTTTGCTACAGGTGTAATAACAGGAAAAAAATAATCTGTGTTTTAGAAGCCTCATTTAAACTTCTGTGCCCACATTCTGTAGAGTTATGTAGGTTACTCTATTGCCAGTTGTAGGAAGTGTGTTTCTACCTCCTGATTTTGGCCTGATTTAAAACCATAAAGCATTAAAAAAATAATTCCACAAAAGCAAACAAACAAAACCAACCAAACAAACAAAAAAAACCACAACAGAAAATATTGCAACTGCAGAAAAAGTAGATAATGTCCTGCAATAAATCTTTCTATTCTGCTTCTTAAATGAAATATCTCATCTTCTGTTCTCCTAAGAGAGAAGAATAGGAAAAAGAAACCACTTTTTAAATAAACTGTAAATTTTTAAAATACAGGTAGATGCCTGGCAACAATTCAGTGTACCCAGATGTGAAAGAAGAACCCCACCCTCCTAAGAAGATGATACACTAGCACCATCTTGGGGAAAAAAACCCACACCAAAACACAAGCACCTACCAAAACACAGGCCAGGCCATATATACAATCTCTGAAGAGTGATGGGAGAGGAAACAAAAAAAAGCAAACCAAGAAACATGAGCACACAAGGCCTGGGGTGACTTTTTTCACAGTCAAACCATGCAACTGAAGGAGGAACAGGAAGGAAAGGAGAGTTGGTAGAGATTAAATCAGAGAAGACTCCGCTCATCAACAATCCCCTCGGTTCTTTTTAATTGTGCATAGCATGGGAAAAGTTTCTATATTGCTAAGAGGAAGTTCACAGTCAATCTTCTGGTCTATTGGGAACACTCCTCATTATACATGTAACACTACAGACTCTCAGTGCAGGAAAAGTTACAAGGAAAACTTCCTAGAAACCTCCATAATTTCCATAACCTCCTTCCAGGTTCCTCACAGAGACTGACAAAACCCCAACTTCTTCTCCTACCAGGATGCTTTCTTACAGCTTAGTGCAAACATCAATCAACATTTAATTCCTTTCTGAGTCCACTGGCAGCCTGACTTATAGTAGCACCTGAGTGAAACTCAGCCCAGGCAAGACAAAAGCAGTATTTGTGGGAAGCTGGAAAACACTGGGAGGCCTTGGCAACCATTATTATCTCACCATCCATCAAATATTGCTCCCCACAATGTGCTCTATCGAACTGCATTCCTTGTACTTCTGGTCATACTGAAAGGACATTTCCTACTAAAATATAGGTGAGGCACTGTAAACTCACTGTAACAAGACCAAAATAACTTCTAACTTTAAAAGGTACTAATTACTCAAGCACACACAATCTCAGGTAGAGCCACTGTGTACAAATACCAGTGTACAGTCACTGTATCCTTTTTTCTCACGGTTACAATGACTGCACTACTTGGGAAATCATCTACAGCAGAGCCTAGATCCTTGGAGGAAAATCTGTCACTGATCCAACCCTAAAGCTGCGTACTTGTTGGCAGATGAAAAAAAATCCATGTATACCAACTGAATGCTTTGCGCATGAACAAAACTTGTCTCTTCACCTTAGATTTTCTTGTAGTTGCAACTAAGGACAATCAGAAGGTTGAGTTTTCACTCCCATTTTCCATAGCTCTTATAAAACTGAGGCTGCGATGCAGCTTCCATATTGAACAGCTGGGCATAAGCCTGCATTTTACATGCTGTTTGGGTCAACTCAATCCCTTAGACTGAAACAACATGGCACAATCTATTTGCAAAAATCTGCACATCTGGATCCTCCACTGGTTTTTGCCTGCGTCTGCCTTTGCATGTGTTGCCCTTTCTTCAGGCAAGACTACACTTCCAGTGTAATCCTTAGAAGAAATCGAAATCAGTCATGCTGGAAGTATTTAACTTGCTTTCTGAATCATGATTCAGATTCTCTTTTACTGAAAGTTGCAGGGTTGGGGGGGAAAGAAAAGGAAGTTTGGAACAATTAATCCCTTCTACGAGTGGAAGGCTGCCACAGTGGTTCAGTCAGGCTCTTGAAGTTACAATATATGGAGCATTTGGCATTCAGAGCAGACAACTCTCTGCAGCAAAATTAGCTATTCATCTCCATTCTTCTGTATATAAATGAGCAAACAAGTTACAGCCAAAATGTCTGCCTGCATGGTCTGCTTAGTAATTCTGAATGCAGGACTATCCAGTGCACAGACACCCGGAATTAATGTTGAAAATACCCTGGCAGTCAAGTTATTACAACTGATAAATATTAAATTGGATGACAGACTGTACTATAAAAACTGTGAAACTAGAGAAATAAAATGGCTGAGTTTTGAGCCCAAAAGACATGGCCTTAAAAGATAAAACCAGAATACTTCAGTGGGTATAGATGTGGGAATAGTTAATGACTGATCAGAAGAAACTTCATAGCAGAGGAGTATACAAAGCAACAAGGTCCATCATGTAAATCTGAATTCATTAATAAAACTTGTATAATTATTGTATCATATGGATGAGGTTCGTGGGTTGAGCACAAAGGAACATGGGCAGTATTTGCTAAATATGTCAAAGAGCTGTCCTCCATTCAGTATAACTCTATTTTTAAAGAAGTCATATTTGGGATTTTTGCATACTAATAATCTTGTGTAAGTACTCTCTGTGCTTGGATCAGAAAACAATGAGGTTTGATGGAGTACTTTGTCTGTCATAATTTTGGACCAGCCTCTGAAAGCTCGACTTCAATGCAAGTAACTGCTAAGCAATGTGGTACATGTTTCTGTGCCGAAACAGTGAAATCATGGACAAATGACCTGACCTCAGGAAAGAAAATTACCTCCATCCCAAATTATTTACAGTCTTAGAATAATATTGAGAAGATTTATTTCATGGTATCCACAAAGGCCATAAACAACAAATGAAGATCCAACATGCTGGTCTCATTGTCACCTGCTCCATAAAAACCTCCACGTTTTTAAATTACATCATGACCAGATAGACTGTATTACAGTAGTCCTGCAGGAGGGAATGAACTCATGCTGATGAGTTCAGAGCACCACGCCAGTGTTTAAATTCAGCTGCCCGGGAGATGAGGTAGGCAGCTCCTCTGAGGGCTGCCTTCATCAGTGTGAATGCCTAGGTACAGAATGCATTACATGTAGCATGAAGTTTGAACCCATAGTTCATAGTTGGTGTCCTCCAAGTCTGAGCAGTAAGTCTGTTATGGTGAGTATTTTATTTCCTTGGCTTTAGCAAAGAGCTCTTGGAGCCTTTTCAAATTAGCACTGAGAACTTATTGACTTGGTGGCAGGTCCTCAAGTTGTGGGGAAGCACATCCACCAAGAAGAAGCTGTAAGACAAGCAGCTTCTGAAACCTTTAAAATTATTTTTGTGTCTATCTGAATAGAGTCCAGCAAAACAGGCTCCTAGTCCATCCAGCTCCAGCAGTAAAGCTTAGCTGCATTGGTGGCCACCCCAGAAGCACACTCCCCAGTTTGTGCCTGACCCCTGAGCAAGGTAGTGCTCAGATTCTTATAAACAAACCTCTTTATGGATGCCTTATAAAGAAGCTTGTAATCTGAAATATTTATTCCCCAGAAGATTGCTTCTGTTTGCATGTTTTTTCTGGTGTGGTTTTTTGTTGTTGTTGTTTGTTTTGTTTTTCAAAATACCTGTGACATCCCAGTAAAAGATACTACCTCTGCTACCAAGTACTGCCTCACTTCTATTTCCAGAGGCATCACAGTTGCAAAAACACTACCAGTAAAAATTTATTCACTTTTTTCTCAGGGAGGGCATTTCTGACTCATTGTTTTTAATGTACTGGATAATATACTGGATATAGACTTATCCTGCCTCATCTTAGATCTGATTAAATTCAGACATAAATATTGGAATATATCAGCTGGAAAGTATTGCTTGGCTGCTCAGCTAAAGATCATGATAAATCACATATGGAAAGCACATGAAGCTTTCTGTATACCTCTCTGAAGCTTCTGGATGGATGAAGGTTCTGCACTCCTTTGCTTTGCAACTCACAATCCTACAAATTATTTGATTACTTTCACATATCATAAGTGTCAAGTGCCACAACCTTGTTCACAACAAACAAAACCAGAGAGCTATATTTTGGATATTGTCTTAAATACATCTATTAGGTTACCAGAAGACATTTTCTGCCTCAGTGACAAGGATTATTTGCCATGGAAAAGTCCCGCTCATTTGCTCATGTTTATCAAAAATATAGTATAACTGCATAATTGTGAGACTAAATACAGAGCCAACATGTGCCTGCATATCTTAAAGGAATTTCTAAGGTCTTCTAAGCAACTTTAAGGGTATAATTGATTACAACAATATGGTGCCAAGCAAGATACAGTGGCACATAAATCAAGCAGAGAAGAAACTCATTCACTGTCTCTCTTTGCCATTCAGATGATAAATCTTTCCTTTAAGTATACCTGTCCTTGTCAGAACTGCTGCTTCTGCCTGCCAAAGCCTGCTATTGACAGGCATCACCTTCATGGGTGGCCACAGTGGCTGTGGGCTGTCATGCAACTTTTAAGCAATGCAAAGCCTCAAGCAGCTCAGTAATAACTTTACATATCATACATTTTGTAAGATTCAATGACAACATAGTGCACCTTTTCAAGTTTACACAGCATGTGTTTAAAGTCTCCTTCATTAAGCCTTGAAAGGAAATAATTTGTTGAACATGGGTTCTCTAGGAAACAGAAAATCTCTGTTGGCAAAAAATAGCTTCAGCTGACTGGATTACCAACATAAATAGATACTCATATCTAATGAAAACTGAAAATGGAGTTTTGCTGAGATAGAGGTATTCTCCAAGTACTTCCTCATCTTTCATTCACCAGGTATTTCTCAATAGATAACCAGTCTTGTTCTGGAAATGGACTAAAAGACTCTGACTATCCCCCACCTTCCTGTTATGTACTTCCAGAAAATATGCAAGTACTACTGGCCAGAGAACATTTCTGTCACTACAGCATTATTAATAAATTAATTATGCCAGAGGCTGTTCCCTGGCACTGAGAGTAAATGGCACAGAACAGCCTGTGCCAACATTGTTACACACTGTAGTTCTCAGTGTAGTTATTCTCTTAACCTCTGCAACAAAAGGTACCATGTCCAAATAGCCTTGTGGGGAGAAACCACAGTGCATGCCAAATCCCAACCTATGGCCAGGATTTCTTTGGGAAGTGTTAAATGGCACATGCAGAATCATGACAAGGACCATTCTAACAGCTAGGCTGTATGGCCTCATCAAGTCCTTGTCCCTGGAAACATTATGCAGTACTGCTTAATTTACAAGTGCTGCAAACTCAGTGTCTGAAAAAATAGGATCTTGTTGAGAAAGTCTGCAGCAGCTTTACAGCAAAATAATTTATAACAGCAATAAAAGCTTTGATAACAAGTTTTGGGGTGTTAAGTCTATCATCATCCTGTGTCTCAATCAACATGCACCATAAATAGAAATATTGTGTAGAAATCCATAAACATAGCCCTTTAAATACATCTAACAACATTAAACCAATTTCTAGTCAAAATGCAAACACATTCTTTAAGCATAACTTGTCCACAGGAAGCCTCAAACTAGCAGATTGATGGAGATGGGAAGGTCTATCAGGGAAGTTACAGAACCACAGAGCAATTGAAGCTGGAAAGGACCTCTTGAGATCATCTAGTCCAGACCCCTTCTCAAGCAGGGTTACTTAGAGCAGTTTCTCCAGGATCGTGTCCAGCTGGGTTTTGAATAGCTGCAAGGATGAAGGCTCTGCAACCTCCCTGGGCTGAGCAACTTATTCCAGCATTTGACTATCCTCACAGAAAATAAGTGTTTTCTTGTTTTCATATGGAATGCTATGTGCTCTTACTTGTGTCCCCTGCCTCTTGCTCTGCATGGATTCCTAGTCTTCACTGCCTCCAGGGTTGGTGCCACCAACAGAACTTTGGGTTCTTTGACTGTGGATCAGTATATGATACCAAGCCTGCTGGCAGTAGATAGGGTTCACCTACCTAAGTGCAGGAAAAGGGTCTTCTCGCAGGAGTTAGTGGCCCTCACTGAGAGGGCTTTAAACTAGGATCAAAAGGGGCGGGCGACAAACCTGGGACTGCTAGAGATAAGCCCTGGGGGGACATACTGATGTTGGAGGTGATATCTGTGCCTCAGATCAAGTGCATGTATAACAATGCCCATAGCATGGGCAATAAACAGCAGGAGTTAGAAGCTATTGTGCACCAGGGAAACCATTATATCATTGCCATCATGAAAATGTGGTGGGATAATTCACATGGTTGGAGTGCTGCAATGGATGGCGGCAGGCTCTTTAGAACGGATAGACAAGGAAAGAGAGGTGGAGGGGTAGTGTTATATGTTAAGGAGTGTTTTGACTGTTTTGAATTTAATGTTAGACACACCAAGGTGGAAAGTCTATGGATAAGGATGAAGGGGAAGGCCAATGAGGCAAATATCCTGGTGGGAGTCTGCTACAGACCACCCAGACAGGATAAAGACTCTGATGAGATATTCTTTCAAAAACTTAGAGATGTCTCACGTTCAGTAGCTCTTGTTCTCATTGGAGACTTCAACTTACCAGATGTCTGCTGGAAGTATAACACAGCAGAAGGGGTGCAGTCCAGGAGTTTTCTGGAATGTGTGGATGACAACTTCCTGTTGCAGCTGGTAAGTGAGACTACCAGGGGTAGTGCCCTGAGATAGACCTACTCTTTACAAACAGGGAAGGGCTAGTGAAGATGTGATGGTTGGAGGTCATCTGGAGCACAGTGACAATGATGTGATAGAATTTTCAATATGTGGTAAAGTTAGGAGGGCCATCAGTAAAACCTCTACCTTAGACTTCTGGAGGGCTGACTTTGGTCTACCCAAGATGCTGGTTCGAAGAGTCCCTTGGGAAGCAGCCCTCAAAAGCAAAAGGGCCCAAGAAGGCTGGGCTTACTTTAAGAATGAAATTATGAAGGCGCAGGAGCAGGGTGTCCCTATGTGCTGAAAAATGAGCCAGCAGGGAAGAAGACTGGCCTGGTTGAGCATGGAGCTTTTGCAAGAACTCAAAAAAAAAAGAGTGTATCAACTTTGGAAAAAAGGGGCAGGTAAATCAGGAAGAGCTTAAGGATATTGCAAGGTCATGTAGAAAGAGGATTAGAGATGCAGAACTCAGTTAGAACCTAATCTGGCCAATTCTGTCAAGGATACTAAAAAGTGTTTATAAACACATTAATAACAAAAGGAGGGCCAGGGAAAATATCCATTCCTCACTGGATGAAGGGTGGAACATAGTAACAAAAGACAAGGAAAAGGCCACGGTACTTAACACCTTCTTTACTGCAGTCTTTAACAAAAAGATTGACTATCCTCAGGGCAGCTGGGCTTCTGAGCTGGTAGGCAGGGATGGGGAGCAGAATATCCCTCTTGTAATCCAGGAGGAAGTAGTTAGTGACCTGCTGTTACATTCACAATTAGTGGTTACTTTAAAAACAGCTTATCAAATGAGAAAAAGGGAGAAATAATAAAGTGATAGCGGAAAAGAGACATACAATGTTAAATCTGGAAAACTGTTTTAGGGGTGTATGTGGAATAAATCATTTAATTATAAGCAATTTTGCATGAGATTATAAACCAGATCTTTTAATGCAATTCAGTAAAAGGTTTTTTAAAAATAAACTACGGTCTGTTTCAAGGCAGTTAATTTTTATAATTTTGTTTTAATCATTTCAGACTCATCTCTTGACTGTAGTCTAGAAAGTAGGAGTTTGTTCCACTTCACTGAATGGAAAAATATTTAATCTCAGAAAAAAAGCTTTCAAAGAAATAAATTTGAAGGCTAAGTGCTTATTCTGTAGCAAAGAAGGTTTCTCTAGAGGTCAGACAGATCCTACTGCATTTTCACATTCAATACATGTGCACAACACTGATTTTTCTTGATTTATCAGTGGCCGTAAAAAGTGATGCAGCTGCTCTCTCCCCCTTAGTATTCCTCAGGAGAGTACAAAAGGAAGGACAACTGAGATGCAATCCTTCAGTCCCCTCATAAAACCAAAGTCCTGGGAAGCAATGGGCCAGTCTCATTTTAACCACTGTGAGTTTTGGTACAGATTTCAATCTTGCTGAAGTGCTGTCCTGGGGATCAACAGGAGACGAGATAAAAACTCAAGATCATCAGACAAGAAAGGTATCTGGGACTCTCACTGGACTCAGCTCTGCACAGAAGAAGCAGTCTCAGGGATTGAAATAAACCAGATTTTTCCTTAGCTTCCCAGGGTCTGGGCACCAAGCAAGCTCCCATGGTACAGGACGAAAACTGTTACCTGCTTAGCATAAGACTGCATTGTAAAGTCCATCAGTTAAGTCTCATCAAAACATTACCCACAGGCAAGCTGAAGCAAGGCCAAATGACTCATCTGACAAGTGTCATACTCAGTCCCACCCCTGCTTCAGTGAGCATTTCATTCATGTTTATTCAACATGAAGCTGTACCATCATAATGAGGAATGCTGAGTGCTGGGTGATTTTGCACAAGGAACAAGAATTGTGGGTTTATCTCACTAGGTAGGGGACAAAACCGGCCAACAGGAGGACATGAATCACTTTGAAAAGCAAAGTTAGTTTCCTGTCTTCAGGCAGTTTTGTGAATTTAGCTCTGAACTGGCTATTATGTGTAGAAGAAGAAAGTGAATTCTGGTGTACTTCTTGTTCCAGTCAGGGAACAACCAGGAAGAGAAAAAACAGTAACACACATTATATTTCATTTTATCCAAAATAGCAACCAAGCTGAAAAAAACAATTATTCACAGAATATAGCTTCAAGATCTCATGGAACCTCTGAACTGTAACAAAATATTTTCTCCCATGCAGAAAAGACCACCACATCCCTAGAGAGTATTTCCATCAGAAGATAGGTCAGGCTAAAAATTTGAGTCCATCATTACAGACAGCTATCTATAAAAGTACACCCTTGAGTACTGAGCTGTGAGGAAACTGAAATGTATACAGTTTTCTGCTAGTGAACTTGGGTGCCATGGGGAGCCTGGCTGCTGCATTGCAGAGTATAGCACAGCACAGGTTTCATCTGCCCACCTTCACATCAGCCTAAACTTGGTGCTGCCCTAGCAAAATTTGTACTGGTGCCTGAACCAGCTCATTTAAGGCTGATTGGGATACATTGACCACAGGATTGACAGCAACTCTTGCTGTGACTGCAGTGAAGGAAGACACCTGGTTTTGACTAGGTCTTTTTTCTTCCTAGTGACAACTGAGACCCTGATCCAGCAAAATGACCCCATAACACAGCCAGGAGAAGTCCATCAAGGTCACCATAATGAATTCAGCAGGCCTAATTAAGTGAAGCTTGGGTTCTACTATGGGGCTGACAGGACATCCATTCACATCCATAAACACTTAAGTACGGTTCATTGAAGAATGAAGCTAGGATACAGGCAGCCAGCTTACCATTCACAAAATCCCAAAACACACTTTGATTTTTATCTCTGATTAAAAAGTAATCATTAAAATGCCTCCACAATAGCTATGACAAACATCACATTATTGAACCCTCTTCTACAATTACTCAAACTAGGGAAGGATATTTTCAAGCTCAAGTGGCTAACAAGACAGTGAAAGTACAGAGAGGAAAAGACAGGGAGAAAAATCAACTGTTATTCCAGGAGTCATGAAACACTGCAGTAGTGCAACTCATGGGAGAGGCAGTAAAATATAACAAGTACTTTTGTGTCATCTCTGTTGGTGTAAATCAGTGGGATTCTGCTGACAGTAATGAAGCTAAGATGACTTATGGGAGAAAATCTCGCTCTCTATTTGTTATGATGACAACTGATGTCTAAATCTAACAATAGATTTTCTACAATTATAATTAAAGGTCTATAATGACATACAACAAAAATGTAGCCTGTGCAGGAGAGTTGTGTTGTTGTATTCATCTTATGGCCTCACATTGCCCATGGCACTGGTATAAATAATTAAAGTATTAATAACACCTCTGTGAAAGGTAGCATCACAGCATGAAATGAATGCTAGCAGTCACATTTCAGACAACTAAATAATCTCATTTTATAAAACAAATTTTGACTCAAATACCAAGAATTGCAATATTTCATTCATGTCAATCCTGAACTCTCCAAATATTCTAATAATGTAGACTATATATCTGCTTATAACTCATGGCTCTCTCTTTTGGGCATTTGACAAGGCAAAATATTATCATTCATGCTGCAGACCTAATGTTCCTATCCATTCGACAGGCATAAATACTTATTATTTATAAGCAAGGAATTTTAAATAAAACCAGACAGCATCCAGACCAAAATGTAAGGAAAAAAAATTCTGCAGAACCATAACGAGAATTATTACAGGTTATAACCAGATCGTGAGCTGATGCTACTGTGTTACAAAAAAGTTACATGTGTCGTGTTACTTCCTCTGTCCTCTATCTTTCCACATCCCAACTTCTCGTCAGATCAGTTCTTCCCCTGCTAATTCTCCTCCTCTCCTGTTTCCTACTAACTGTCTTGTAGTCAGGTAATCCAAGTGTTGCCATTCACACTAGTTCCTTCTCAAATCGTATTGTCCCTACTCTTCCCTAGCTTTCTTATCAGCTCTCTGTTCTGATGTCTGGAAGTCATTACTGGCATACCTCTTTTTAGGCATGCAATTTTTTGGACATGCTGCATGGATGCTTTTTTTGAAATTTCCATTTCAGCATGGGGATTTCTAAAATTTTCAGTAGGTTCTTAACACAGGAGAATTTCACAGCAACATCAGAAATTACATCCATGGCTGAAAGGTGATGTGTGGGTCCCCTTTCAAACATTTGTTTCAAAGTCTGAGAGCCAAGATTTACAAAACAACTTCTGCTTTTCTAGGAATGATGTTTATCAAAATACCAATTAGGTCCCAGGAAAACTAGCGGAAGAAAAAATTTCAGCTCAATCAAAGAAAGCATGATAAAGTTGTAAATAACTAAAAAGAGTCTATAGATAAAGAGGTATTCAGCAGTCCTTGTAAAAGGGATGAGACCAAGCAGAGTCTGGTACTTTCATTTTTTTCTGAGATTTTGCAACACACATAAAGCAGTGTATCTTTTTAAAAATCTACATTATCTTCCTTAGATAGGAATTTTCATTTGCTGAAGATAAAGCACATATAAATAAAAATATTACAGTTCCTGAAGAACTGTTAGAAAGGATTCAAATACAACAGTGATAATGCAGTTAGAACCCAAACATCACTGAAAAAAGGAGACCAAAGCTTTTCTTCTAATATATTATGCCATCTATTTGTTTGGCTTTTTTCCCCCACAGTCTGATGGTTATGGACACAATTTGTAAATGACATCTCTCGGGACTGCACAGTAACTTCAGTTTTCATAATGGAACATTTTTATTTTCATTTTTTATTGGACAGAGAGATTGACGTTCTGCTAATTGACCCTGAAAAGCCATGGAACATGTCAAGAGAAACAGCTGGCTGCAACTGACAGCAGAATGAGAATTGTCAAAAGTTACAAAGAACACCACAAGGGCTTGTTGGATTTCATGGCTGGGCAGTTGAAAGGAGGAAGCCATATGAAAGATGGTCAGAGGGGAGTCCTGCTGACCCTTGGGGATTTGAACTTGCATGGCCAATACCAACTGTACTGGTCTTACTATATAAGGTTGATGGTGTCTAGGTGATGGTGTCACAAACACCAGCTTTGGGTAGAGTTGTCACAGGAGTGGAAGCAATGGAGAAAAGTAATGAGGGGTGTGTTAACTGGGAAGAAACAAAGGTGGAGAAAAGGAGGGATGAAAGTAGATGGGGAAGAACAAGTGTAGGACAATAGAGAGAATAAGGAATCTAAGTGACTGTGTGCACAGAGGCAAGCTGTTGGCCAGCACATTTGTTCAGCCAGGCCCTTCACCTGATCACTAGTCTGTCCTATATTCTGCTTAAACTCTAATCCTAATCATTTTCTGTATGCCTGTGCCTCCACACTCTGCATAAAAGCATGCATGTGGGAGAGACAGAGAGAGGCAGACATTGATTAGCAACCTGCAGTTCAGACCAAGCAGCAGGTAGGATAGAAGATCTGTGACTCAGCTGCCAATGAGACTACTCATCTGGGGCCAGAGAGACCAGAGACTAAGAGTCTGCTATGGGGAAAACCATAGGTGTGGATCAGCTATTGGAAAGACCCACTTGTGCACATACATGGAATGTGTGCATATATCTGTGTGATCCAACAGCAAGCTTCAAGCCTGATTTGCTGATGAATAAGAAACATGATCTGTCCATCTGTACACCTCATATTTATATGAGTGCTGTTTATGACGATGTCATGCCCATAAAGGTGCTGGTTGCCTGTAAATGTGACTCTGATGGTTGGCTGCATCTGTAGAGATGATGTGTATGTGCACTTATGTGCACACATGGGTACTGCATGCTCAGCTTCCCTGTGAGCTTGACCTGGGGACAGGGAACTGCAGCAGCCTGGTGCTATCAGACTGAGGTGGAAAGAATCCCATTTGGTCTAGAGGGCCACTGACTTGTCCTCTCATAAAGCATCTTCTACATTTGACTAGTGTTATTTCAATTTTGCTACTTTAACTGGAATGGTAACATATATGTTTTATGAATGAAAAGGTCTGAAAAATCATAAAAAGCATTAATATCTTATACATTAGGATAAGGATAGAAAGAAGATATTGGCCCAATTAGAAAAGAGGTCTTGCACAGAATGTAAAATATACACCAGAACATGCTGACCATATGTAACCTGTTGTCTTGCTCCAATGCAACCCCTTCTTTGATGCTACTTTACATCTAAACACTGAAATGTGCTCTAAGTGCAGCTCCTCCTTGAATAGTTCTGGTAGGTACTGTAGGGCCTGCACCACAACATCCCAAGTCACTGATGGGCCTGTTCAAGGAAACTGGTGTCTGTAACCATGCAGAAAAGTGTGCTATTGATGCTGAATGCTGAAGATAGAAGTCAATCTTTAAAACAAAGAAACCCGCCAAAATCAACAACCTGTGTGAAGGTAACTTGTAGCATTAGGTGATAGAAGAACTTTGTTATTACACAGGATGCCTGAACTACAGGGGCTTTGGCAACTTGTGCCATATACATGCCAAATGAATTCAAGATTGCTGTTTTTTTGAGTCTCTGAAGAGCTGTCAAATTAGCACATTTCCAAAGCACAACCATTTATATTATTGGCACTAAAAGTCTACTCAGTCAAAAATGTCATAGCTCTTATATCATTTAATATATTTACCATAGTTGCACAGAAGTTCACATGAGCAACTGGATTCCCTAAGTGGCATTTCAAAAAAATGATATTAGATACTAGCAATTACTTTTTTATATAGGTGGGCAGAAGATGACAGCCAACATATACTGATGAAATTAATAACTCATCTGGGTATTGTCAGTCTACAGTATAAAACTCAAAACTGACATCAAGAAATACTCATTATTTCACTTGTCCTTCTATTTTCAGCCCACTTGCATGTTTTTCCACTTTAATAAGATTGCTAACATCCATTTTTAAGAAAAAGAAAAACATTTTGTTGATAATATGTATAAAAACTTAAGGAAAAATATTTCCTTTCCTATCTTTCAATGAAAGCATTTTTTTTAAATAGAGTTATAATTCATCATTCATGACAGCACTTAGAAAAGAGCAGTCATCTAAAAGCCTGGTGAAATCATGTAATTTCCCTGAAAATCATCCCATTTAAGTACTTTTATTACCCATACGCTTACTAAAAACACTGATCTTTTTTCCACTTTTTATGTGGCAATCTAAATTGCCTTGAGTAATCTGTCTAACACAGATAATTAAATGTATTTCATTAATATCTGCAAAAGGTTCCAGGGGTTTACAGTGGATTAAAGTCTGGTTTGCAAACGAGTTGCTCAGATTTCATCATCTACAAGCTAAAGAAACAAGTATCACTTGACTCACAGGAAAAAAAAAGAATGGAAGGGATCTGGACTGCCATCACCTCCGATCTGTTATAATTTTACATTGCATCATATAATCTCCTTTAAACATTTACCAATGAACAGTGTAAACCCATCGTGGATTATTCAATTCAATACTATGACTGAGATCATGGAAATTAACTCCATTGCTCTAATGTTAGCAAATTTTCTCCTTTGCGAGCTAAACATATATTTTTTTAGTTCTTTACCACAAATAATTTTTTTGTTTTAAACATTTCTCGTTTCTTCCTGATGTTTACTCTCTTGATTTTAGGCAAATCTATGTCTTCTAGTCTCCCCTTATATAAGGATTTTTTCCCTCCCTTAATTATCCTAACAGAATCTTCTGCTTTGTTACATTTTGAATCCTCTCTCTCAGACATGCCTAGCCACAATTAATAACACTTCCCTATACCCACAATTGCATTTGCCATTGTTATACCCAAATGACACACCCAAAAGAAACTTGGATACCTCTCATCAATTTAGCTACTATATCAAGATTCCTCAGTCATTTTGAACACATACTTCTAGATCATTGGGAAAATTATATTAATCCTCAATCATGTCTTTGAATTTTACTGTATTGATATATGTTCTCTACACAGAATCCCTCATTACTCCTTTGCTTACTCTTTATATGGATAAAGGGCCACTCACAAGGTGTTTTAACATTTTCTTCTAAGAAATAACTTAGGTTGAATTTGTGCAACTCTTACTTCAGCCCTCTAATTTCTTCTTCTCAGGAAGACTTCTGTGTCAGTCAGCCCTTTTAACTTTTTATTGCGCATTTGTTGCTTTTTCGCAATGTCTTCAGTGATGTGGTGATTCAGCTAATTATGCTTCTTCCCCCAGTTTTGAGGTGCCTGCACATCCCTGTAAGATTTGAGACTTTATAAACTAGACTATAAACGCAGATAATTAAAAATGTCTTCTTTAAAATGTAACACTCATTTTACAATTCTTTTGTTACTATCAGCAAGAATCAATGTACAAATGGAGGAGACATATATTTGTGTCTATATGTGTTTTCATGTGTGTCTGTCTCTCAAACACACAACTCTATGTCATCATGTTGAATTGTGAAACTTTTACTTTCATAAGGAAAGGAATACTCCTGGCTTTATTTGCCTCTCTCCTTTCCCTCTGAGTTTCTTCCCTGAGAATACCCCTTAGTCTCATATACATCCACATTTAGCTCTCCAGTAAAAGCAATGATTTTCAGGTTTATTGAGTAGTAGCCTGTCTATAATGCAGCCATTAGACCACCTCCACCTGCTGTCTTGCACAGATACACCAAAGTAATTTTAAAGTAACAAAGTCAGATGCCAGTAGCAGCTTAGCTGTTGCAGCAGAGAGATCAGCCTGAGCTGTAAAACCTGCTTGAGAAACCAAATAAATTTTCACGTAGTCCATGCTGAGCTTTATGATAGCCTGAGAACGGCAGGCAGTCCAAGTAACTTAAGAGCTCAGTAGGGAATGCCTATATTACACTGGGTGTTTCAGTGCAAACATATATTAGATTTCTCTTCCATGCAGCAGAAGCATTTGTTCTGCATTCTATGTAAATCTAGACAAGCAGCGTACAGAAGAATCACTTTTCTATCATTAATATTTACATGAGAACTTCATTATGACTTTCATATATGAAACAATGCAGTCTGACAACAAGTGGACTACTTAGCTTTTTAATTTGCCACTGAACGGTATTTATGAAAAAAATTCACATGCAAGTCTCAAGTTCTGACACAAATGTGGGGCGGAGAGTGTGGTAGTAAATGCCTCCTTGAAAAATTCACTTATTCTTACCATACTTCAGCATTGCAATCAAAAATGAGAATGAAGTCACTGTCTGTCTAGTATCTGCTATTTAAAATATAACCAAGCACATGAGGATCCCAATTTTATGTGACAGCCTTCATGTGCTCCTATAGCATAAAACCAAAGAAACAACAAAACCAACAATGACCAAACCCATGATTTTTTGAGAAAACTTGTCTGGAGCTTCAGCTGGTCAGCTCTTTAAATTTGAGTCCAAAATCAAATAAAAGTAACCACAAGCTAAATGCCACCTGGCTAACTTGTTTTAGGCTTCCAGATCCTGAGCATGTGGAGTCAAGACATCCTTTTTTTTCTAAAGATGTCAGGGAAACACCAGTTGACTCGGAGTATAGCTTGCCAAGGAAGCAGCTTATGGGAAAGGAACAAGCCAAGACAACCAAGCTTCCTGCTCTGAGCAGCCTTGTCCTGTCACTCTTCCTAACAGTGCCCAGTCTTTCAGCAGAGGGCTCAATTGCCTATGCAAGTCACAGAGGCAAAGCTGAAAAAGCAGCTGTGCAGCTATTACACATTATGTTCAGGTGATAGGGTTCCTCCTTCAGGAACTGTATTCCTGAAGGCTCATGCCATAAAAGCAGCTGGTCCTATCATCTGCCCATTAGCTTGCACTTGCTTCAATTAATTCTAGTCAGGAAACTAATAGGACTGGCTTTAAATGAAACTTGAGGATATTGATGTTTGGATTCCTCTGACCGGGCATACTTCATTGTCTTTTGGAAACTTCTGTCTCGTCACGGTGCGACACTCTGGGGATCCAAGGTCTGTTTCAAGACCTAGTCACAAGCCTGGCCCATGTCTGAAGGCATGGAAATGCCTATTTTGTTTATATGTATGTTTGAACTAAAAAAATCCCTGACTGGAAGGTTGTGACTTTTCAGTGTGCAGCACTGATGTTGACCATAACTTCATCATTCCCCAGTACTCTTTTAAGATGGTGTAACTGCATTTTAATAGAATGCTGGCAACGGGAATCATGCAACAAAATCCCTAAGTATCATCACTATGAGCTGCCAGAATCAGCCCCTCATGGCCCAAAACAGAATGACTTTTATCACAATGGCTTTTTGCCAAGTCTCTGCTGCCCAGCTCAAGGCACTAACTGGATTAAACAAAAACAATAAAAGCAGCAGCAAAAAGAAAACACTGTACAAAAGGGATTATAAGCAGGAAACATAAAATACCTCTTTAGACTTCAAGTAAAACTCTGTTGTTCCCACCTGATCAAGCCCAGGGACAGCACTAATACAGCACTCCTTAGAAACTGTCTACTGTATCTCATGGGCTGTTTCTTAAGAAACTTCTCCCATATATCCCAACTTTCTGATTTTATCTTATGTTTCATCTATATTTAACTACTATTTCCTTTTACATTTGCTGTCTGCTCATGCCAGGAGCTGACTTTAACAGGGCTTCTGCATTTTTGTATGACAAAAGAGTACCATCATAAACAGATACTTTCTACTCTCATTCCTACAAAATTCATCTCCTCCTTTAAGAACTCACCAGATGCAATGATTTTTGGATATAACTGCAGAATTTATCATGAATCTTAACAAAGACTTTTCATCCCAAGATGCAAAAAACAAATTACATCTCAATGTGCAAGGAAAGGCATTTTAACTTAAAGTTGACAAAACTGGATGTCAGAGAACTAGTAAAATTGAAGCAACATCTTATCATAAAAACAGAGCTAAAAAAGCTGTCTGTTTACACAGAGACCTAAGCTTATTCTTCAAATGAATAGAGAGCAAAAGACTTCATAGACCTGTATATATTCCCATAATCAAAACCAGACACCAAAATGCACTGACACATTTGGCAAGTTGCGATTCCCACAGAAGAGGTGCAGTTGTGAGCCCATTTATCACCAGGTCTCTTAAAGCATTTTCCAAGCAGCAGATCTGCTCTGCAAGGATGGAAAACCTATCCTACCATAAAGACTGAGAACAGCTATTCCCAAGACAAACCTCAGACCAGTTGGCACTGGTGGGAAGCATACAGCTTGATCTCAACATCTTGTGAGCTTGAAATACTGAACAATATTTGGAAAGCAGAGGCACTACAGAGCCTACATCTGCATACTACATGATAAACAGCTGCAGATGGTTTGCACATTGAAGGCAGCTCAGTTCCACTTCTTACAGGTTGACAGAAAAGAGGAACAGAAGATGTCTTCATAGATTTGATCTCATAGAAAAATTAGCATGGCCCCAAATCATCAGCCCACATTTCTTGGACAGAAGAGCCAGTGACTACGACATGCACCAGTCACACTAAACTTTTGCTGATAAACCAAAGGTAGGGAGTAAGACTCCATGTTTGGACCAGGTATTTCAGCTTTCTGTAGCAGCAAGAGACATATCATATCACTGTGATCAGAATAGCTCTCCTACAACCAAATCAAAAGCCAATCTGAAAAAGGAAAACAAACCAACCCTAAACCAAATCACTAAAAGCTGAAAACTCCACAAGCCAGTGGATTTGCATCTTTAGTAATTTTCATAAATACACATGAAAAAGCTAGGAATAGAGACAGAAACAAGCAGAAACATGCTGGGATTGATTAAAGTATCATCCTATGTCTTCACTGAATATCAGTGTCTGTCTGCACTGTAACTTTATATTACACATTAGAAATGTTTCTTTATAGCAGAGCTGCAAATAACCATATTTCCAAAGTAAACCTAAATTCACTTAAAAATTAAAGAAAAATGGTGGTATTATTCTGTACAATTTCTTAAACTATGATAAAGTTTTTCTATGCTATTTGCATCCTAAATAATATGCCTCTCCAGGTTTTAATTATGAAACACTAAATAAATCCCATGAGTAAACACTTATTCATATCTGTCTGCTGAGTTCCTATTTGTAATTCCAGCTAATTACTTCCCCTGTCAGGCAAACATTCTCTGCAGTCCCAAGATGCCACAAAAGTACCTCAATCTCTTTTCATTTTACATGTCCTGGTGTTTGATACAGAAAATGTAAATTCATTTGGCTACTGCTGGAAGAGTAAGAAACTTGACATAATCTCTGCACTGTTAGCAGGTCTTTACTTTGTGTGCTTAATCCCTGTTACCATGGTGATATTTAATTGTGCACCCACACAGTTTGATTGGTTTATTTTAAATTGAAATTTTTCCATGGAATGGCACAGGAATCCTAGTGAACATTAGATAAATGGCTTTCAAAATATTGCAGTGAGTCATATTGTTGTCCGTGACTAGATTAATTGGAGTTCAGTTAAACTATTTCTTCACCTTAATCTTACACATATATGACAACAGGCATAATATGAAGATTTTTAGCATTATATTTGAAAGATGATCATTTGGGGTATAATTAAGCAGTATTTTATTGTGAGAAGAGCAATCAAAACCTAAATGAGAATTAAAATTCAGTAAGCTTTTGTTGGTACTGTCATCCTGTCTTTCTGAAACAAATTATCTTGCTGTTCTACAGTAACAATCCAGGTAAGAACCTTTTACAGTAGGCTTATACTTGATTTTCTTTATAGAAAACTCTAAATACATTAATATGACAGAAATGAAGCCAGAAGGATAAATACAGCTTCTTCAGTGCTGGCTTTCATATACCTCAGCATGCAGTCCTTTAGTATATGAATGACTACTGGAAAGGCATTATCTATGTGGTATTTCCTGGCATGGCATAACATAGTAGATAACTTATTTTAAATTCTGTACATACGCTATGATGAACTGGTGTACTTTCACTGTGCTATTTAAACAATAACAATATAGCATGATAACAGCCATCCCTTTTTTCTGCTCTATAACCTGTCTCTAGCACATTTTATTCTTAATGCCTTAACTGAAAGCCTAGGGGAAATTTCACCTAGCCTTTGCTGTGAAAGGTCTCGGTTCCATCACTGAGTTTCAAACAGCTTTACCATATTCATTTTTTTCAAGCTTGTGGCCACTAGGGCCCCAGTGTACAGCCTGCAGGATCATTCTTTTTGGTGTTTCAGGGGCTGCTTTTCCTACTTTTTTTTTCCAAGGACTATCAACTACTCTGGTTCTATTTCATATGCAGAACCTCTGTGTCTATATCATTGGAGATACCAATGGCATTTCTTAGAAACAACTACCGCTCTCCCAAACAACTTCATGGCTTTGCAGAATGAAAACTTCATGTTTTAATCTCAATTTTGTGAGGATTACTCTTTTTACAAGAGAGATGTTTGAAAAAGCAGATTCTGACTGAGGCTATCATTCTCACACAAACTAATACCAGGAATTCATCTGTTTTATGGTCCTGGAAAGGGTAGCTTGGTGTACCGAAGCAATACTTCTAGAGATACATTTATGTGCTGTAATGCACAGATGAGATTATGTTATGCAATATGAAATATCTACCCAAAAGCATGTGAGCTCAAAGAGTAATGAGGATTTAATCTTCTCACCTCCATACATTGTGATCTTGGGTTAGCATAACTTGATATTTTAATATTTTTTTTTTAATACAGGTTCTGCTCCAGAATTTTTATTCCACTACCCAGTCCACTTTCAAACACATAAGAATAACAGTTCTTGGAATGCAAAACTTCTCCAAATTTCATGGCATTGCCATCCTGTTTGCATTTGGAGAAAACACTGGAGACTACATCAGAAACACAGATCAAAACCTGTGCTGTAACAGAGGCCTGAAGTACATGATTCCCAGTACTCCACTTAGGTACAATTACATCCAGGCAATCTAAGGATAATGACTGAGGAAAACCTTACTCTCTTCTGAGTAGTCGCACCTACATTCACACTTTCTTGTATAACTCACTTTCTTGTATAACTCCCCTCACCTTTCCAGTGTGAGGAATCCTCCAGATTTGACAAGTGATGGTTGCACATGTATACAGAGAGGACTCAGAAAGGGCAAGTCAGCTGGTAGGGAAGGAGCCTTGCTGCTGTGGCTAGCTCCACCTGGCTTAGATACAGCTGCCTTACAATGCAATGAGCTCTCATTTTTTTCTATGCTCTAGTTAAAATAAAATAACCCCACAAGCCAGCATCTCTTTGCTATTATTTGCTCCATTATAACAATGATTTGTGCCAGTCGATATTAACATCATTATGTCTATCGTATTTATGCCTGACATATTTATGGCTAGAGCAACAGTTCTCTGTGAAAGAAGGACAACTGATAAATCATTCTCTCTTTTCAGGAGGTTGAGCTGATTTTGCAATACTTTCCTTTTCACCATACACTCAAATCGTCGCTAGGCAGACCATTGACACAAACAGATTGCTATATAATTTCCTTCTTCTCCTTTCTAATTATTCAGATTTGCTTTAAACAATCACTCGTACTTGTGCATCCCTGCTGCTGCTCATCACTTCTAGCCCCACTCCCCCTTCCACTGTGCAATCCTGTCCCTTAGCAGGTCAAACCCTTAGCAACAGAAAGCGAATTTGTATGCAGTCTGAAAGGAGCATAGTAGCTCTCTTTCTCTAATAGCATGCTATTCACATCCACAGTCCACATTAGGGAAAAGGGAATTAAAAAAAAAAAAGAAAAGAAAAAGGGAAGATTAAAAAGAAGAATCGCCATACCAATCAGACCTGTTGTCCACCTGGTCCAGTATCCCTTCTCTGACAGCACTCTGTACCCACTTCAGAGGAAGGTGCAAGAAAGCTTGTAATTATAGAATAACCTGATTAATACAGGAAGTTTCGTCCTAGCCCTAGGCAGTCAGCAGCTGACTCACCCGCTTGTCTGAAACATAAGATTTTATATCTGCTCTAATTTTGTTTTTTAATCCTATGCAATTTAATACTGGAAATCTGATTAGAAATCTATATTGCAAATGTACATTTGACTCCTGTGAAGCATTTTAGGCTTTACTGTAACCTGTAGCTGAGAGTTATATTTGCTAATTAATATAGGTTGTACTATTTTTATCGTTGTTAAACTGCCTGCCATTCAATCTCATTGGATGCCCCTTTTAGGGACATGCGAGTAAGTGGGCCAGGGAGTGTGATTCCACTGCCTGTTCCCTCAGCTCCTCACCTGGGAGTGGAGATGCCCAAAGAGGCACATTGCAGTCAGCCTTCGGGTTGAGGCATTATGCTGGTGTACAGATTGCCTCCATTCACATCCCTAATCTGAATCAGAAAGAGAAGGAAATGAATCCTCCTTTCAACACCCTACATAAACACAGGTGCTCTCTCATCAGCTGAGGGAGGACAGAGAAGCAGCAGCGGTGTTGCTCATATTTTTGTGAATGTCACATAAATCTTCTGGTGAACTTAGTCGACACTGTTTCTGTACTTAGAGATGAAGAAATGTAATGCATTCAGTATAGTGCTATAAAACATCATACCTGCGGGGCAGAAGGTGGCTCCTGTGGCTTCAAACTTTCATTATGGCCTTATGTACTAAAGTATTCTTAAGGTACAAATAGCAACAGCCTTTTCAAAACCCAGGAAGATGAACAACACTGTAGCAACAATCAAAGCTTTCACTATATTTTATATCCATTGATTGTTTTTAGAACCTTTCAACAGAGTAAACCCCAGAGAAATATTCTGAGAAATGACTAAACTATCAACAGGTTTGTAGAACCTGCAGAACATATGGACAAGAAGGTTTGTGGTAGGACTAGATACACCAAGATAAATTTTTATGTAGAAAAAAATAAATAAAGCTAAATGGTCCGATCCTCTTCTGTACTTATTTATTTTGGAGTAAAATGATAAGCAGGCCATGAGCTTCAGTTTTGCATCTGGTATAAATTAATTGCCCTTAATAAGCAGGATGTTTGATCGATGTGCCATCAATATCATCAGTGATTGTGTTCTGTCATTCCACATGGCTGGCTGGCTATAAGAACTGGATATACAAGGAGGACTACACAGGCCAGACAGGATGCACTCATGCATAGAGACACTCCACCTTTCAAAAATGTGACTATTTCCTTTCCTAAGCAGATCAAACATTACAAAAGTAAGGTGAAGACTACTAAAGAAAATTTGAGTATAGAAGAATATCATTACTTTGTTATAAAGAAATATAGTACTGTGTATACTTTGAAAATTTAGGATGTTGTGAGCTGCACTAGATATAACACAGACATGTTATCTGTTTTATGTATGGGGCAAAAACTAATACTCAGGAATAGCATAGTAACTAAACCAGGCAAGGACAACTGAAATCTAATGATTTGCCAAGCCAAAAATCAGGGATATTAGATGCAGGATAACACACCCTTAAAAGAGGAAAAAAGACTTAAGTTTTCCAGATAGACCTGGAAGAAGTCTGGAAGAATATACAGTTACTAAATACAAAAGCACTGGTGAAAAACAACAGCAGGCACTCAGGATATCAAAATATTTTGTGGCATAGCAATCACATCATACTAACATAACAAGATTCGGAAAGCCTTCAGACAAGTAGGTCTCTCACAGATCTGCTGTGTGCTCTGGAGCCTGACCTGTGGTTTTTAAGCCAAGAAGTAAGACTTCAGGCTTTGATCTCTTGAGTGTGCTGCCTTTTATTTCATGCCTGGGGTCCCAGCTGTTTGCTCAGTTTGTTCCAGACTGGAACACAGAAGCAAGCTAATATGCTTGCATATGGTCAGGGTCCTTGGAGTGAAAGAGGGAACAAAGCAAACTGGTAAGGCAGACAGACCCTGTTATTCTCTCTGAGGCAATGACAAAAGTTAAAGCAAACATGTTCAATAGCATCTCTTGCAAATAAGGATATGGCAACATGGTGACCTAACAGACGCCTCTAAAAATTATTTTAAGAGAATAATAACTATCTACACCTTACTGGGACCACTGTGTTTTGAGTCAACAAAGGAAGAGTTACACTTCCTTTCAGGTAATCTGATTTCAGACTGTGGTCTTTATTTGAATGATAGAATCCAGATCCACAAAAATACTGAAGTATCTTTACATTAGGAATTAAAGAATAGGAATCAAAAGGGTATAACTTTCCATTGCAGCAAACTCTACTTGAACTTGAACCTTAGAGTGTAGTTGTAGGGCAGCTTAAGCCAACCCAAGTCTGTGGCAACCTTGTTCCCACATCATTCAGGTATTTCAGTCCATCAGCAATGCTGCTCATTGCCTGGCATTAGCCATGCTCTAAGCAGGAGGTTGGACCAGCTGCTTCAGATGTTTCTTTCATCCTAAACTCCTCTGCAACTCTATCAGACCATGTGGAGGACTGGCTCGGGGAGCTAAATTGACATAAAATTCATGACTGTCTCTGCAGGAATCATTTTTTATCAGCTTTTGCCAGTTTATTTCCCTCTATCAGCTCCCATCAAGGTCTGACAAGCAGCAAGACTATCACAAGGGAAAGGGCAAAAATGTGCAGGTCTGAAAATCAGTAAGATCACAGCAGTGGAAACTTAGGCAAGCCACAGTTGCCATGAGGCTAAATCCATTGTGGACAAAATCACCCAAACCTTCCTGCTTTGCATGCTGTCTCCCTGAAACCCTATATTCATGCCAAATACATATTTAATAAGTGTCATGTTTGCATTCAAATTAGCGTTACATAAATTTCTCATAATCACATACTAAACAGCCTATATAATAGATGTGAAGAAAACAGGCATTTAAAATGGTTAAATATACACTGCAAACTATTTCATATTAAAGGTCCAGCTTAATACAGCGTGTGCAGTACAGAAAGAAATATTTTGGAAGAATACTAGATGATTGCCATCCTCCCATGCTGACATGTATTACTTATAAAGCTATTTTAAGTAAAAGTGGCAAGTTAAAAGGGCATGGGTGAAGTTCTGAAACTTTAATTTACTCTGGCCTAAACTTAAGAAAGAGTATTTTAGAGGTTTGCAATTGACCCCAGTTGCGCCATCTGTATAGAAGAGATAAGGAATTGATAGTGACATCTCAAAACATTTTGGTAAAAGGCTCTTCTTGCACTTTTACAAAAGTGCTGCCCAGTGATGGAAGCTGCCCCTGATTAGCTCAGGCCATAGGGGATTTCAGAGATTTGAAAGAAACCAAATTTGCTTCGGCAGAAAGAATAGACAACTCTTCCCATTTGCACCTTAAAGTATTTGCACCGACACTATGTAATTACTTCTCATTTCACCAAAAGACTCTTCTGGATTCTCTATTCCTCGCACAATTTCAAAATTATAATATGTCTGTTTGCAGTTGAATGGGTATGTACATATGGCACTAAGTAAATTATTTAACAAAAAAGCAGTTAATGTTGCTATGAATTATTTTATTTGCTTGTACAAAACTCATGAGCACATTTTATTGTGATAATACCTGGTTTGTACATTTTTAATCATAACTAAGCAGAGGATTTGAATTGCTTTTTCTCCTTCAGTGTGATGCAATTTGTTAATCTGTATGGCTATAAAGAGCCTTGGAGACAATATGAAATGCTATCTCACTGATCTCTCTCCTGCCTTTATTGACATAACCATCAACAACCATCTCACTATTTCATTCCTGAAATCCAGGCATGAAAAGTGAAGAAAAAAAGAAATTAAATTTCTGTTTCATTATGTAGTTTCATGTAGTTATTTGCAAAAGTAGTAATTCTGAATGCCAGAGAGGGCTTCTCCTTGGCCAAATAACAGGCTCTGTAAGGACAGGTACTATATACCTCCACAGAGGATCACTGGCAAATTCACTAGGTGTATTCAGTCTTCAGTCATTCTTCTAAAACAAAGATATCTGTCACATCATAGTAGCTGCCCGGGTTGACATTCACTAGCAGCAGTGGATAGCTGGTGATTCAGTACAGCAGTAGGTGGTTCTAAATGGTTTCCTGACTTTGTTCAGTTTCTGAACTTACTGGCTTTTAATGCATCTCAAGGGACTCTCATTTCTTTTAAGTTGCATTACTGCTCTGGAGACACAGCTGGTGCATATGTTACAGCCCATGCTGTTGGTTTAAAACATTTGAGCATGTACTACAACTCACTCAATGTGTATGTATGTAGCATTGTTCAACTTGTACCTAAGACTGCTCAGACATACTGGTGGATAAGAAAGTTGGGCACAAAATACCAAAGGCTTCTGCAGCTCAGCTTCCTCAGAGGTGTAATTCTCTCCACTTCTCAATGCAGCCTTTTTTCCCCACATAGTCTGCTATCCACATACAGACCAGGGCCCCAAAGAGAAGAGAGAATAAGCATCTTATAAGAGGATGGGAGAAAACCCCAACAACCATGACAACAAAGCAACAACAACAAGCCCAACATTAGTTAAGGCATAATTTGGCACTGCCTGTTACAGATTTTTGTCGCTGGATGCAGTTTTCTACATTTAAGAGAGGGATATAGCACTTTAAAGTACTAAAAGGCAATCCAAAAAATAAACAAAATAATCATTAGCTACTGAGAGTTAGAAAACATTCCCAAATTGCAAAATTAATGAGTACTAATGCACTGCATTTTGTAAGCCACAGCTGTTTATAGCTACACAACAAGTGCAGCATCCCATTATGTGACCAGTGAAAAAAGAGGAGGAATCAAATGTGGTGCCTACCCACAGAAGTAAGATATTAGTTTTACAGGGAGGAGAACATATCGACAAGTCTGCAGAATAAATGGACTCTCAAGGTGCACAGGTCCATTCACTAACTAGTGTAACAGAAGCATCAGAGTCACATCTTCACAGTACTTTGGAGGCTCACTTATACTTCTTGACAAGCCTAATTAGATCAGGCAGAAAACCTATGCTAATATAGTTATATTATGCTTGGCATTCAGCTTCACATTGTCCAGCACTGCACCCAGTGTCTTACAGACATACAAAGCATGACAAATACTTGGTCAAGAAAGAAAACAACATTTCAAAGTCAGTTTTTGAGCCCTCATTAACTCAGACAACTTCCTTCAATTTGGACAGGTCTGAAATCACTGTAAATCTTGAAAGCCTGCAGGTCACCATGCTGTTATAGATCTTGCTTTGGCTCCGAAAGCAAATGCATCCTAGAAAGCCAAGGCACCTACCCTGGGCAAAGTGGGGAGGAAGACAAAGCAGAATAATGGGGATCCTTGTTCTTATGCTGTAAAATATTGGTTTAGCAGATGAAGGATCTTGACTGAATTCAGGGCTTTTAAGGGTCAATTTAAAATAAGTCTCATCCTTCTACTCTGTGTTAAAAGAAAGAATTGTAATTCTCATCTATGACTTTTTTAAGCACCCTGCAAGTTTCCAAACAGACTGGTAAACATAAAAATGAAATCATAATAAAAAAAAATCCAACTGTTCACTTGAGCAGAGTAAAAATACTAGCTTTAAAAATGGGATGTAAGCTACAACAATTAACACTGTGAAATCAGGCAATGGTTCAGCTAACCTCTCACCATCATCCCTTCTTACTGAAGAAGTTCCAAAACTATGTTAAGAGAACACTTGCTAGAACAGCAAACTATATTTTATCCAAGCGGCTTAAGTGATTTTAAAGAATAATTATGTGCAGTTTTCCCTGAGAAAAGACAGTTTTGTTTACGATCACATCATCCACATTGACATTTATTTTGCAAACCTCTAAATTCAGAGCTAAAGGACCATAGGAAATCTAAGAGATTATTTACTATACAGGATGAAAATATACACTTTTATTACCAGCATAATGAATATATTAGACAAACTAAAAGAGCTCACAGAGCAGATTTGGATGAGAATTGTTAGTCTCAGTCAGAAATGACATGTTGCCTCAATCTTTAAACTTGGCTTTTTTTTTATTTGTTAATGACATTTGTTGTAATTCATTGACGAATTACAGGTCCTTATATTATCATCCTTTTCCTGGGTAAATGAAATAACCAAGTGCTAAAACAAGTCACAGTCAAGTATAGTCAGAGCTACCTCTATGCAATAAATCAAAACAGTTTAAAATTAACTGTGAACCAGGAATTAGAATTTGAAGGAGATACAGTCAAAGGTAGGGCTGCAGCGCTGTGCTAGACTGCACAGCTCACACTGCCCACTTACTTGATGAAGTAGTCTCTTCCATCTCTGTTTGCCGTCATCTCCCATCCATAAGGTGTCCCCTGATTCAAGCTCCAGGTCCCTGAAGGGTTAGGCCAGCCTGAGGACTTGTTCCTGTGGCTGCAATTTTGGGAGGGGTGAAGGGGAAGAGAAGGAAAAAAAAAAAAAAATTATTTGTTGCATTTTTTCTTCCAATTTACTTATATTACATCATTCACCTGGCATCGAAATACTTTCACACTTGTGAAATATACCGCCAAAACCAGGCAAGTGAAAACAGATTAGCCGGTCTACTTAAATCTGTAATAATCTTCCAGACAATGGAAAAATACACTTGTCATTTCTAACGAACTTTGAGTTCAAGGCTTTGGCTAGTGAATCTGTCATACCCCATCAGTCCCACATCCACAAGACACCTTTTCAATAGGTTTTAGCACAAGGGAAAGGGAGGATTTTCATTCATTACCATCCCCTGTTCAAATGCCAGCTCTCAGTAGAGTTTTAGCAAAAAAAACCCAACTTCCAACAAAACAAACAAAAAGAAACAATGCACCACATGGCTGCAGATCATACACATGGTGTGCTACCTGACATGAGAAGGAGCATCAACACCCATTCCCACTGCTAGCAAGTTATTTTTTGTTTCATGTGTTGGAATGAAGGAAGACTTCTGCATACAGATGCTAAACTGACTCAATATGCAGATGTTGTTGCACTTGATCATTATCGATTAAGCCCTTCCACCAAATATCTTGTAAAAGGCTGCAGTGTCTCTGAGCACACACAGATCTGCCAAGTACTCTCTGTCAAGCACTGTCTGCTAGTATTCACACTCCCAGCCAAGGGCCAAGTCATACCGTCTTAAAGGAGTCACTTACACAACTAAAATCTCCTAAGGGAGATTTAGCAGCACTCCCAGGTGATAGTATTTTCCCACTAGATGTGAAACAGTTTGTGGGGTGCTATCAAGTGATTCCATACAGAAAAAAAAGATAGAGCTAGCAAGAATCCCCCATGGTTTCCCAGAAGATACCTCAACTTTTGCACTGATGTTTTATGCCTCACTTGCAGGAATTAAGCTAGACATTACGGCACATTGCCACTTTCTGTTGTGGGATGTGGAGGTACAGAAGGCAACAAATAGGGCTTTCAGCAAAATTAAGTAAGTCATGAATATCTATGTGCAATCTGAAAAAGACAAAGAGCAGAAAAAGGAGGCAGGTCAACAAAAGATGCTAATGATTAGCTGAGACAGGCAAAGATGAATCAGCATAGAACACTGAATAAAATCTGAAATGAGACATGCAAACCAAAACCACATAGAATAAGAGCAAGTTTTGAACGAGCTGCCTTTTCCTTCTCTGTCTTTTCTTCACCCATCAAAAATATTATGGCTTAGTTTTACTTGCTAGATTTATTTAAGTTCAAATGCTAGCAAGGAACTTACTGTCCCTTGCCTTAGATAGAGATCTAAGAACATTCTTCCTTTAGAGAAACAGAGTGCAATGTAATCTGACAAACACTGTTCTGAAGGAACAGAATTGGTCTCCATGGACAACTCAACAATTCATTGCAAATTGCTAAACTCAACAAAGTTGTACATAGTTAATCTTTCCCAAAGGGGGAATGCATCATTAAAAACAAACTAGCTGTTTCCCCCTCCCCCTTTATTTCAAGGATTAATCACAACTGAGAAAAGCTACAGTACTTCAAAATATAATTTACATATAAAGTAGACCATTAAAATGGAGTGCTAGATATCACCTGATTTACTAAGTATATTAAGTACTCTATCTTCAAGGAGCAGAAAAACCTTTCTGTTAGCATATTCAAACACTGGTATTTGCCATGATAGGGCTTAATTCTAATATTTGAACATGATAGAAATCTTAACAAAATTACAGTTATTCATGGCTAATGAAATATGTAAATGTCATATATGCTACATTACCCCAGATAAATACAACTAACTCATTCTTGATCAAAGGAATGAATTAAAAACCAGTCATCTGAGGAGAGAAAACAAATACTTTCAACACCCTCTCTGCAGTTTCATGTAAAGTTGAGTGCAAGCATTCGTGTTTCTCCGTATGCTTCACAGAAGGAGAAAGGGTGGTCCCTTCTTTCAGACGAGATCCATCCTACATCCAGGAATGACACCTTAACTACATCTATAGACTTCAAAATACACTTTAGATTATTTGAGATCCTAAACAATGCAGTTAACTAAATAAACTGGACTAGTTATCTGGACTATAAAGAGATACTCATGCATTGAACAATTTTCACTTTAATTATATGTGTTTCACAACTTCTGTGCTGTAGCTTCTCCATCTGTAAAATGGGTGGCATATCTATTATCAGATGATTTGTAGGAGCACAGGACAGTGACAGTGACAATCAGTACTATTCCTGCATTCAAACTATGGACTCAACTTTGTATGGATTATAACAGTAGTGGATTTTAAGGTAAATTTAGTTCATCCAGAAGCTTTCTTTGAGCTCTTAAAACATTAATGGTGTCAGAACCTATCATATATGATAGACAATAACTATCCTACTTAACTATATATACATGTAAATAGATATCTATAAATATAGATATGCTTATATCTGATCTAGTCCTAGACTAGACTTTCTTATAACCAGTGGGAGAGACTTGAGATACTGTATACACCTACATTGGATGTGTGAAAATTTGATGAGGTGGCTCCATGGGAAAAAAACCCCCACAACAGAATGTTTTCTATAGTCTTTGTATCATTCTATAATAAACACTCACGTCATAACAACAAAACAAGGTTTTTACACTGAAAGGTGATTAGCACTTGTGATTCCCAGCTACCTGTACAGTCTGCAAAAACTGAGTGCATTAACTACATTATTTCTTTTTATACACCAGTATCCCCTTTTTGAATATTATTCTGCTTATCTGCAAGGATTCTGTTCAGTGGCCACAATAAAAGGCAAAAGATGGCAGATGAGATAAATGCCAGAAGGAATATCAAAGGCTCTAGAGGAAGCCATAAGCAGGTCAGGAATCTTAGCTGGGGGGAAGCACAAAGTCATCTTGGCAGGCTTTAAGTCCATAGGATGTCTTGGTGATGAGGAGGGTCATCAGGCCGTGGGACATCCCAGGCCAAATTCTACCTCCCTGCAAGTGGTACTGGATGAATCCCTCAGCTCACTGATCACCATTTCCCATTTCCTTCCCTCACAGGCAAGGAGGAGGAGCCCACCAAGACTGCCTGGGTTTCTGGAAGACTTGAACACTTCCAAAGACTGGAAAGGTGCAGAAAAGACATCTTCTACCTCAGCAAGCTGACCTGAAGAGGAAGTACTGGCACCGCTCTAACTGGCTGCTTGTCCACCACCGCCCTTGCTTGCACACAGCAATCAGACCTGCTTCTGGAATGCCTATAGCAGCACAGCTTTTAGGTAGCAAACTTCACCATGAAAGCCTAGGTCAGCATTATGCCAGCAGAAGTCTGAAAACAAGGCAGCACTAGCTACAACATCCCATCAACCTGCTTCTGACATTCTTGCTGCAGAAGTGTATAACCTGATCTCTCTGAATTATTCCACATTGAACAATCAGTTCATTAAATTACCAAAGCAGCGTGCAAGGAACCAATGTGCCCTATGGAAGGACCTTCTGACTGAGAATGGAATAGCTGCGCCACGGTGACAATCTTCAGGTCAGCCTTTTTTCTATGCTTGAAGCTCAGCTGAAACATGAGTTCATATGTAAAATCTCCTGTACTGCATTAGCAGTATGCCAACTACACAATATGCAGAACATACTCAAAATAAACCATGGAACAAACAAGAAGCAAAAGTCTGTGAAAGTATCCATCTCTTTTTTGAAGATCAAAGCCAGAAGAGTTTGAATTTTTAAAGCATACTATCAGAGCTTAATGTCCAAAGCAGTTTAGATAGTGTTAATGCTGAAAGCAGAAAGCAACACCATTCATTTTTTAAAAATTGAAAAAACAAACAAACCAACCAACCAAACCAAAGAAACATTTACATTTTCCAGAAAATTCAGTAAAAATAATAAGTTAGCATCTACAGCATCAGAAAATAAACATGTAAAGTTGCACAAAACTTAGTTTTCAACCAGCAACTGGAGATTCCTCTCAATTGGTCTTTGCTATAGAAATCTTGAAAAACATTTTATCTGTACCATCTCTATAGCCCAAGCCTGTAAATTTGGTCATAAATTTGGTAGCGTTCTCCTGACCTAGTGGCAGTGAAGCTCTCAGGCTATAATTCTAAACTAGCATAAACTGGCAGTGACACAAAAGCAGCATTCCCATCTTGCTGGCATCAGAGTCCTACTTCACATCACAGTTGCTCTTGTACCAATGGAAGTAAACTAGTTTACCTTAAAACTAGTAACTATTTTCCCATTCAGATTCATCTCTGCCTACTCCATAGCCTCACAGATGGCCACATGGCAGGAAAAATGAAGGGCGGGACAAAAACTGCCTGCTTCAGATAGTCCTCAGGCAAAGACAAGACAGAAAGCACTTGACTAAAATGGAACACCCCAACTGTATTCAGTATATTTACTGTCTACTGGGGCATAACACTCAGTATACAGGATCAGTGTGCCTATCCACCCCAAAGATGGGCATCACGTTTACATTTACCCTTCTCCATGGACAAATGACATCGATATCCTTTGTTCCTTAGGAATTATGTTGGACACAGAACTGGGAGATTTGCCATTTCACTAGGGTAGTCTTTACTCCCTTACCCAAGAATCCCAGCTTGCACACTGCCAAGATTTAAAACAGCAATAGAAAGTAGTAGAAAACTTGAAACCCTCTATTACTTTTTATTTTATTTTTTCCCCCTACTACTTTGAAGAAGGCAGAAACCTGGTTATTCTCAGTCATACTGACCTTCATTCCCGCTGCCTGCAATCCTTTACCAGGCAGGAAGGGGAGGCATTTTACATATGTGTTTGGTTTTTGGTGTCTCTCATTTCATGATTTTCACTTTCCCTGACTGACAGTGGTATAACAAAGGTATCCATCTATATTCTCATGGCTGCCTGTTACTTTCTGTTTAATGCACCTCTTGCAGTGGTGAACAATTTCTCCTTTTTCACCTTCTCCATGCCACTTACAACTCAGTAGATCTCCAACATATCCCAACAGTCTCCACTGCAGGCTAAGGAGTCCTGGCCTTTGCAGCTCTTCCTCATACAAAGGTTTTCATAGGCTTTATTATTCTCATTGTCTTTCTCTGAAATCCCCCTAGTTCTGTGCCTCAATTGAGATAGAGGTTGGGCTTGCACTCAGGTTATGGCTTATACTGATGGACTGCCTCTTTTGTAGAAAACTAGAAGGTATCTCAAGATGTAGTTGAAGACCATCTCTAGTGACTGGGGTCTTAGTGAAGAGCTAGAGATTCAGCTCTATTGTAAAGCAGACATCTGAATCAATAAGCTTTCTAGCTGTATTGACTAGTTCTCCAGTAAGTGTATTTTGGACTTTCAAAATCTCACTCTATTTAGACACCAAAATTTGAATTTAAAGCATATGATCTGGAGATGAATTATACATCACTCTCAGAAGAACCCTTTGCAACAAAGAGTAAGCCCTTAACTTTAAATTGCTGTGTAATGTAATAAAATCAACAATTTTTATCATATTATTTATTTCCCATTCTATACTCCCTTCTAAAACACCTAAGAGCACCAAACCAAGAGCAAAAACTTTCCAAGCTCCTGGTACCATTAGTTTTAAGTGAGAAATTTTACACTACATTTATCAAATGAGATTTTTTAATATCAAGAGCTTTAGAATTTTGGGGTAGATACCATCTATGAAGTTGTTACCATTTGCTTCAGTAATCTGATCTCTAAGATCACTTATTAACTTTTCAAGTTGGGGCCTACCTTCAAAATCCCCAGTAAAGAAATTCCCCTTGAACACACACGTCGCCCCCCACCCCAACACACAGCTGCAAAAACTACTTATCTTTCTTTATCCTGGGGCCTTATTTTCTCCAAGTGCTGCTTTCAGTTAATGAGTATCTGTTACCTCTCAGAATCTAGCAAAAGTTGAATTTATCCACAGAGTTTCTCAGAAATCTTTATAATTATGTAAAATCTCTGTATGTGGATCCATGTATAGTTTCCCTAAATGTAAATAACTTAAAATATTAATATCTTATGTATGTTTCCTCTTTAATTATTAGTAACTTTTTAAGCATCTAATTTGGATTTCCTCTGCTGGATTAAAATAGTAGACGGATTATATTCTAATCTTCTTTTAAAGCAATCCCTTGAACAACACAGCTGGAACTGCAGTAGATGATTAATGTGACAGAACTTGTACTATGAAGAGTCATGGTATAATGCCATGTTTACCACTTAGCTATTTAATGTTTTGAAATCAGCTTGTTTAACATCTTGATTATTCGAATAGTACTTCTTATTTACAGTACTTCTTTATTCTTGAAAACACTGTCTACAAGATGATCAGTGACTCGCTCAAGGCTGACCACCAAGTAGCTCAGCATTGCTAATGGACTAATAGCTCTGATATACTGGTTTCCTTTATGTTACCATTTGGAGAAAAACTGCTGAATTTTGAGTCTTGACGTGTACCCTGGCTTCACTTCAACATTACAAAAGCCAGTTCTCTGCCTCCCACATGTGAACACAGAAGTCAGTCCCTCTCCAACCCATCATAAAAGAAAGAAGAGAAGCCATGTTACACTCCCAAAAGTTGATTAGGAAGGGAGTGGAGATCCACAGCACCCCCTGGGAGGTAAGTCTATCCACAACAACCCCTAGGAGAAACACCAAAGGTACAACATTTTGTATTATTAGTTTTTAAAAGTAAGAACACCACATCTGAAGTATCTGCAGGGCATGTCTATCTAGGAGTAAGAGACATGCTTGTGACACAAGCAGAGTTCAGTAACAGTCTGTCTCATATTTAATCTTCCACTGCCTCAGGAATAGAAACCTGCTTTCTCAATCCAGTTCTCACCCACTCCTGTCCCAGAAGACTACTGCACTAAGCTTACCTTACTTGAAAAACATGAGAAAATGAAAGTTTTAAAGACTTTGTAGCTATACTATCAGATCAATCATCTCACCCTGCTATTGGAACTCTTCTGAGGGGCACTGTACCATAGGACAGATGTGATGGACAATAATCTCTGGATTCAAGATCAAGAACACTGAAAAGCTTGTTGCCTCTGCACAGAAGAGTCCTGTAAACCCCCACAGAAGCAGTCCTATCAGAAAGACAAAAGAAAAAATAGAACTGCCCCAGACACACTCCACTGTACTAAAAGAAAATAAAATAATACTGGTGCTCCTTATACAAATTATGTAAGTTCAGGAGGGAACCCTAAGGACTTCAGATACCCATAGAGACAGAAACCCTCTATGTTCTACAGCTTGCATGCTTTCAGTTCTTTTGCTGTGTGAGAAAGCAGAAGAGTTTTAGTCCTCATACAAATTCTTCTTTTTTTGAACTCCTGGATACTCTGTATCAGTTAAAAGAAGTGTGAGCAGTATCACCTACAAATGATCTCATGGTTTCAAGTTTGTAATTAAGACAAAGATTAAAGGTAGAACCATTGTCCAAGACTGTTTTCATATTTGACCATATGAACAAAATGCTAGAAAAATATTTTTGCCCTGTGACACCTGTCCATATAAGTAATCTTGCAACACAGTCATGCTCTGAGCAAAGGTAGAATAATGCAGTAACATTCAGGCTTGTCCTGAATTTTCTTCCTGGATCATACATCAGAATGAGACCTTCACAATCCAAGAGGAAATTGTCAGTGACCTGCTACACCACTTAAACATACACGTCTATGGGGCTGGATGGGTTACACCCAAAAAGTACTGAAGGAGTTGGTAGATGTGCTCTACAAGTCTCTCTCCATCATTTACCAGTAGTCCTGGCCAACTGGGGAGGTCCCAGTGGACTGGAGTGCAGGAAATGTGACACCCATCTGCACAGAGGTCTGAAAGGAGGATCCAGGAACCATAGACTTGTCAGTCTGACCTCGTTGCCAGGGAAGGTCATGTAGCAGATCATCTTGAGTGCCATTATACACAATACACAGGACAGACAGGCAATCAGGCCCCACCAGTATGGGTTTATGAAAGGCAGCTCCTGCTTGACAAACCTGATCTCCTTCTATGCCAAGTTGACCTGCCTAGTGGATGAGGAAAAGGCTGTGGATGTTGTCTACCGCTTTGACACTGATCCCCACAGCGTTCTCATGAAAAAACTCTCTGCTCATGGCTTGGATGGGCATATATTCCGCTGAGTAAAACACTGGCTGGACAGCCAGACCCATACAGTGGTGGTGAACAGAGTTAAATCCAGCTGGCAGCCAGTCACAAGTGGTGGCCCTTAGGGCTCAGTATTGGGACCACTTCTGTTTAACATCTTTACCAATGATCTTGATGAAAAGATAGAATGCACCCTCAGTAAGTTTGCAGATGACACCAAGTTGGGTAGGAGTCTTGAACAGCTTGAGGGTAGGGAGGCTCTACAGAGGGATCTGGACGGGCTGGATCCATGGGCCAAGGTCAACTGTATGAGCTTTAACAAGGACAAGTGCTGAGTCCTGCACTTGGGCGACAACAACCCAAGGCAATGCAACAGACTTGCGGAGGAGTGGCTAGAAAGCTGCCCAGAAGAAAGGGACCTGGGGTTCTGGTTGAAAGTGGCTGAATATGAGCCAGCAGTGAGCCCACGTTGCCAAGAAGGCCAGTGGCATCCAGGCTTGAATTAGAAATAATGTGGCCATCAGGACCACAGGTGATTGTCCCTCTATACTTGGCACTGGTGAGGTCACACCTCGAGTACTATGTTCAGTTTCGGGCACCTCTATACAAGAAAGGCATTGAAGTGCTGGAGCAGGTCCAGAGAAGAGCAACTAAGCTGGTGAAGGGTCTGGAGAACAAGTCTTATGAGGAGAGGCTGAGGGAACTGGGGCTATTTAGTCTGAAGAAAAGGAGGCTGAAGGGAGACCTTATCACCCTCTACAACTGCCTGAAAGGACAATGTAGAGAGAACAAGAGGGAATGACCTCAAGCTTAAAGGTCTTTTTCAACCTAAATGATTCTATGATTCCGGTACCTTCTCTTAGTTTGTCCAATTTCTCTAGTAAGGACTATGAATATGACCAAGCTGCTTTGCAGCAATTGTTCAAAAACTGTATCCAGCTGCGAGTTTTACTTTCTTAGACAGTAACTAATCCCCAAAACTCTGTCTGGAGCAAATAACTCCATGCTTTTTCCCCCCCTCTCCCCATCTTCCACCACTGATACTCTCAGTTATTTACAATTCACATACTACCAATTGTTCTAACTCTGAACCATGCTAAGGTCTCTACTCAACCTTTGAAGCCTTTGGTGGAGAAGGAAAAAAACCAAACAAGTATGACTCAAAACTTCATACTGAACTCTTGAATACTAAACCAGATTACAATACAGTAGAGGAGATATATTTCTAGAAGATCCTGTCAGTTTTATCACCGATTACATTAGCTTCCATCTCCTTAAAGCCTAAAACTGAGATTTGTAAATGGCAGCCTATGCCTGTGTTGAGAATAGGAAACACTTAAGTTCCACCTCCACCAGTCATTAATACTACTACCAATCATAAAATGAGGGCCCATGGCCACACAGCTGATCAGAAAGGTAAGGCATCCCTTTCACCACAGATCTCTCCTGGCTGCCATGAGAAAGACCCTTCTACTGCTCCCCTGCCAGGAAAGCAGGGAATCAGTGTCAGCTGCCCATTGCTTGGTGGGGAGAAAAGAGAGGAATTCCACATGACCAGAAAAGTCCCCTCATGGAGTCCCATCACTTCAGCATCAATCCAGACTCCTGTATGGAATGCTAGCTGTTCAAAAAGTACACCGTAACCAACAGAAGACTGGATATATGAGGAATGGCTTCTCTTAACCTGAATCTACAACATAACGTTACTTCCTTACAAGCTTTCTACTAGTGGTCTACAAGTAGACCATTTTTCACCATGTATCTTCCATGACTGCTCTTTTTCTTTCCTCCCTCTACTCCAAAGACGTGAGTACTCAAACAGTGAAGAAGTACCTGTGGCACGTGTTTTCACTTTCAGGCAAGTAGACAGCTCCTCATGTGGAGTGGTGGCTCCCTAAAGGGTCACTGTTGTCCAGTGTGGTCCCAGAACTAAAAATCTTATGATGCAAGGCAACTAAAGTACAGACAGCACATTGGGACAAGTGATGAAACAAACCATGTGGGGCAAGGCTGGTTTGTTCCAGGCACTAACAATCTCCATGTGCCTCAGAAGAGGGGCAAGTTGAAGGTCTTATAATGCCCTAAGGCATTCTGCCTGTCGTGGAATGTCTCCTTTCTTGTCTTCAATTCCACTATAAGTTTTGAATTCTTTGCCACTGTTACAGTTGTTATTTGCACTGTCCTGTTCAGCAACAGCAGAAAGTTTCCGTTTTGAAAAAAACTGTTCTTGTATTCTGATTCTCTACATTCACTGCTGTCCAGTAAATGAACTTTAATGTCTGTTGCTTGCTTTGTTCAGGTTGGGTTAGTTTTGTTTGTTTGTTTTGTTTTCTTGGTATTTTGGGGCAATTGGTTTTGTGGGTTTTTTAAATATTTGATGTAAGTCACATCTTCTATTTCCCTGTCCTCTCCCTCTGTGTTAACTTCCATTATTACTAAAGGTGTGTCCCCATTACACAGAAAACAAAAGACCATTGTATTTCCTTTCAGACTGCCAGAACTTTTCATTTAAAGCACACTGACCCCATTAGAAATCCAAAGTCCTGAAGGAATTATTTTCCTCTTCAGAATCCTGTAGTGCAAAAGCCAGAAAGTACCCAAAGCAACAAATAATTGTTGGGACTTAGATGCCTATAAAAGCTTGTTGACCTTCTGATGTATATGCTGTAGGTTCATGATGATGTGTGCTAGAAGGCAGAAGTCTTTAAGAGCTGATGTTTGCAAGATCTTTTCTTCTGTTTTAATGGGGCTTTTGACCTTAGGCTTTCTCAGGTTTACTCAGTATTTCAGGGACATAAAAAGTATATGAAGCATATTCAGCTCTTTTTCATTTAATGAAAGGATTATTGGTATTTCTTTCTGAATTTGGGGGGGGGGGGGGAGGATTTGTTTTCTCTCAAACTTGTATTTGTTGGAATATCTTGCCATATCACAGCTGTCATACCCCTATAGCAGGTCCCAAAAACATTTTTCATACAATGCAATCTTCAGCATTTATCTCTGACAAAATCAAAATTATTACCAGATACTGATTTTATCCTTCATAAGTTTTTTATGTTTTCAGGTTTTTTTTTTTGCTTTAGAGTGTTGATACCTCTACTCTCACTAACTATTTGTCCTCTTACCAGCTTTCCAGCAAAGTGTAGCCATGATTCACTGTTTAGTTTTGGTGACTAGTACAGTTTTGCTATTTCTGCCTTATGGAAAAAAAGTCTCATAGTATGTGTGGCAGAGATGCTCTCTAGTTCATTGACTGCATTGCTGCTAATAATGAGAGTTTATGGCGCTATAAAGTGGAACATTGGAAATGCAATAATGTAAAGCTTTATCATGGTCTAGGTAAAAGTAACAATATATTATATACTTTCTTACAATCTGTTACACAGCTGTTCATTTTATGCCATAAGAATTTGATATCTATGTATTCATTAAAATTTGTGCACACTGTATTTGAAACGGCAAAAAAGAATCTTATTTTTTACATAGCAAATGTTGTATTTTTTCAATACCCTGATATGAATGCAACCTGCCTACTGTGAACCGACAAATTCTGTACAATCATAAAGCAGCTCAGAAAATTTTCAAGCACTTCTTGGGAGATGATTTCTATGGGAGCTTCCTGTTTTTACAAAAATGTCACCTCTATGTCAGGTCTGTGGTCACTTGAAAATTCTTCAGGGTGTGCTCTTGCTGTAAAGTGACATTTTAGCCTGTAGGAGAGTGAATTAACATCAGAAGGGAACAGTGAATGAGGCACAAATTGCCAAAAATGAATTAAAATTGCTTTTCTAATGCTGAATTAAAGCCTAAATTCCTACTGCTTGATTTTGGTAGCAATTCTTACTAGGTCTCAAGATAAACTCAATCAATAAAATAGTAGAAGAAAAAATCTTGCCAAATCTTAATTAAGAGAAGAGTACTGCAGAGAAGAGAGAAGAGCCAAAACATCCTCACACAATTACTAGTTCTTCAGATTCCAGCTATGAATTAGTCTCCTTTTTTCCCTTTCAATTCCCTAGGAACTAAGAATAAATAGTCTAATAATTAAATTACAGAAGCCTATCTTAAACCTATTTTGTAAATGACATTAAATTAATATTATCCTCTTAATTTTGGGGTCGGAACCCCCCACTATTTAAATTATATTCCCCTCCCAGAAATTAGTAAATAATAAGCATCACTGCCCAGTGATTCCAGAAGCAGCTCTAAAAGCCCAAGAATCTTCTCCTTACAAGACACATTTCATGACTTTGAAATGAGATGTAGCCACTGATCACTGGCTTAATTTGTTTCCAATAACCTTAAAAATAATTATTCAGAAAAAAATACTTAAATCTTTTCACAGAAGAACAATAAGGAATAAATCAACCAATACAGGAATCAGCCTTTAACAAGTCCATTCAAAGAAATCTCAACACCAAAGTAATCATTCTGCTAGATCTAAGCCTATTTCAAATACTATATATTAGTACATAATTGTAGTTCAAGGTATTTTGGTTTTAACTTTTTAGCTAAAAAAAAAATAAAAAATAAAAAAAAATCATCTCAATATTCCACTTAGCTTTAAACCAAAATTTTCAAAACTGGGAACATGTGAACAAATATTCCTCCCCCTGTTAAAAGGCTACTGATACCTTGCACTTCTCTTTACTTCACTCCCAGAAAAAAGTTACAAATACTTTAGAAAAGGACCACATAAAACCTGTGCTGGGTAGTCTGTTTACATTCTTAAAACATCTCCAGAGAAGCCTGTGTTTCTACTGCTATCATGCTACAAGGTTGGGTTTTATTTTTTCTTCTTTTCTTTTGAGTTCCTTTACATTTTTCCATTAAGAAAATTATGGTTTATATAGTAATTTAGTGAGAAATAACATACATAAAGGGCGTTCTACATAATAGTCACAAGCTTTCAGTTTTCACCAGTGGTAAGAAACCTTCATCCAGATATGAAGTTATTTAAAGCACTCTGAACATAAACCACTTATGAAACCAAGCAAATTTGAAGCAGTTGCATTTTTAGGAAACCACCAACACTTTGCACGTTCTGTCACAGAATTGTGTTGCAAACCAAGGCACATGTAAAACATTAACAAATGAGAAAGAACATTTTTTTAAAAAAACCCTTTCTTAGCCTTAATGACTCTACAGAGTGTGGGCCAAAAAAACCACACTGAACCAAAATGTCAAGTTTCAAATTTATTTTAAGGACTTATATACTTTAGAGCCAAGTGTAATATTTAGCTATGAGTATGAAGAGAATGCAAGAAACAAGGTGCCTTAAAAACTAAATCATGTAACTTCTTGAACATTTGAATGGAAGCCAGGTAGATGCTGTTCAAAACCTGAGAGAACTGATCTCGGAGCTCTAGTCCCCCTTCAACACATCCCAGGTCATACCACATGGGAAGCTTAGAACGGGGTGGATAAAACACCCACCTGTAAGTGACAGACCCAGTTTCCCATAACATTGTATCTCAACATAAGCTCAGAAATTTTTATTTTTTTTTTTTTTCCTGCATTCTCCACTGGGTAGTACACATGCCAGTAGAAGATGCAGTTTCCTGAAATTCCAAAGAAAGAGATGATTTCTATGCAAGGAGCTATAAAAGGGAAAAGTTGCAAAGGAAAGACAGGAGGCAAAGGAAGAAATTCCTTGGTTACAACTAGTCTTGAAAACAAGTAAAACAAAACCAGGGCAAGCTTTAACATTTGACAAGAACCCCATCTGTCCAAGAGTACCACCACAAGAAGCACCAGCAACACTAACCTTTTCCTTCATCTTAGAATCACTTTTTTCCCCAGTATTTATGGTTTACAGTACATTGTAGCCACACACATATTGCTGATGATTTTGAATGGCTGCTTTGCTAAAGAGAAACAAAAAGTCATATTTTTAAGTGAATTCACCTGTCTGCACCATTTTCATTTGTTTGCCTTTAATATTATCAGCAAGGCTTAGAGTTTAATTGGAATGTCATTTCCAATACCAGCTGCCCAAAACCAATGGGCATTCTGCCTATTTTTCATCTTACACAATCAATAGCAAAGGCTGTGGCTGATCAATGTTCATGCTCCATAAGCAGGCTACCAACTTGCATGTGTCACAGGATCACAGGACAACTCCATTTGGAAGGGAACTCAGGAGATCATCTACTCTAACCTCCTGCTCAAAGCATTTACAGAAATCAGAATCACAGAATGGCAGGGGTTGGAAAGGACCTCTGGAGATCATCAAGTCCAACCCCCTTGCCAGAGCAGGATCACCTAGAGCAAGTTGCTCAGGAACACATCCAGGCAGATTTTGAAAGTCTTCAGAGAAGGACACTCCACAACCTCTCTGGGCAGACTGTTCCAGTGCTCCGTCACCCTCAAAGCAAAGAATTTTTTTCCTTCTGTTTAGGTGGAACTTCCTGCGTTCAAGTTTGTTTCCATTGCCCTTTGTCTTATCACTGGGCACCACTGAAAAGAGACTAGCCCATCCTCTTGACACTCTCCCTTTAGGTATTTATAAGCATTGATAGATTCCCTCTCAGTCTTCTCCAGGCTAAACAGACCCAGGTCTCTCAGCCTTTCCTCATAAGACAGATGTTCCTGTTCCCTCATCATCTTTGTAACCCTGTGTTGGATTCTGTCCAGTAGTTCCTTGTCTCACTTGAATTGGGGAGACCAGAACTGGACACAGTACTCTAGACATGGCCTCACTAGGGCAGAGTAGAGGGGAAGGCGAACCTCCCTTGACCTGTTGGTTACACTCTTCTTAATGCATCCCAGTTTACCATTGGCCTTCTTGGCCACAAGAGCACACTGCTGGTTCATGGTTAATTTGTTGTCCACCAGGACTCCCAGGTCCTTCTCTGCAGAGCTGATTTCCAACAGGTCAACCCCTGACCTGTACTAGTGCGTGGGGTTATTCCTGCCCAGCTGCAGGACCCTACGCTTGCCCACATTGAACTTCATAAGGTTCCTCTCTGCCCAACTCTCTAGCCCATCCAGGCCTTGCTGAATGGCCACACAGCCTTCTGGTTTGCCAGCCACCCCTCCCAGTGTTGTATCATCAGCAAGTTTTGCATCATTTAAGTATGCTTCACAAAAAAACAATATTAAAAAATAGATATTACACTGCAAACTAAGTTGCCTGGAGTTAATCTTATATACTTGAATTCTATTACTCTATTAATCATTAAACAAAAAACAGAAAGAGAGAAATGTGCTTATTCTATTCCTTGCTGTTCTTTGGCCTATATTTTTGTTCTTTTCATATCTGTATTTCCCAGCTCAGTGATTTTTAAAGACAAAATCTGTGAAACAAAACCCTGTAATGTAAAATGCATTTTTTTTTAAACTTGATTTATCAACTGAAAAGCACTCTGAAGGTAGATAATACTTTCCAAACCAGAAGAGTGTGAGATATTGTTGCATAAAAAGCTCTTGTATTACTAAGGCTCCAGCCATCTAAATCCCTAATATCTTATGATATTAAGCCATCTAGTTATGTGTCTAGGTAAATGGAATCATAGATTTCTTGTGATAACAGGTTCTTAAAAAAAAACAACATCAAAAAACCCATAACCTATATTTTTCCTCCCCCAGTTTAGCTCAATCCTTGCTTAGATACTGTGGTAGGAGAATATGTACATATGTTTACACACATCCTGGCAAGCTGCAACTGCATCGCTACTGTGACAGCTACTAGAAAGTCCCTAAATCCTCTTTCAGCTGTCAGTGATATCTAAGGAAAACAATACAGGCAGAAGTACAACAGGTTCAGCTAACCTACTTACAGCCACTTATAAGCAACTTCCTAAAGATCTTGAAGCAGAAAATGAAAGTTTCCCTGCAGCCAGAAAACTAGAGGGACTCTGGGACATACACAGGTTTAATACTGTTCTCTGACAGAAAGCTGTAGCAGTTCTGGATGTTTTCCAATAGTAATAAAGATGAATAGTTGCAGATTATAATTGCGTGTTCCAACAAAGTTGTGCACCTACATACATATTTAGATGCAATTCAGCTCTTTGAAATGATGCATTCTTTACATTTACAGTTCTTACAGCTTGCTAATAATTGCATTGTTAACAGGAATGAAATTAGTCACACTATCAGTAGAGGAAAATGGAAGCAAGAGCACAGAGAAACACTAAAGTTTAATAGCCAACACAATTATGAGATAAACTTCTGTGTCTTCTGTGCAGAAGCTACTATTGTAAAGCTTGGGGTCACCTAGCCAGCCCTATCCTTCACTGTATTTCCTTTTTGCTGTTGAAAAGAGTACCACACATGTAGGTTTAATCCATTTTAACAGTATTCCAGCTACTATTGTATTGCCTCCCAATAACTTCACAACACAGTCGGTAAACTGGGTCCCCTCACACCAACAGGGGTATGACAGAGACACTTCAATCAAACTGGTCTAAACATCAGCTGTATCACGTCAGGATTTCATGAGACCATCTCAGCACAAATCTTATTCTGGAATGAGTGAGCTACAGTTGTAGAGATTATTCAGTGAGAAATAGGTGATTTGTGAAAGAAAACAATGGCGACCATGCATAGTTGATGTTAAAGCACTGTCGTATTGAGGTGGACGGTAATGTATAATAAAGCATTATAGATGG
>JAAGNO010010055.1:126771-144745 GCA_033439905.1 Ceryle rudis | reverse complement strand
ATAATTTTCATTAAAGCTGTTCTAGTTTCCTTTTCTAATCGCTAAGTCTCTCTCCCTTATTCCCTTTCTCGTCCCCTTTGGGGAGGGAGGGGGGTTAACAGAGAGCGTCTGTTATAGATCGAAGGGGCTGCCCTAACCCCAAACCATGACAACTGGTAAAATGGCAAAAGAAAATATTAAAATGAAGTTAATCGTGGTGTCTATCCTATTTCGTTTACCAGGATAGAAGCAAGAAAAACAAACAACAGTAAAAAGAAGTTTCAGAAAAAATGTTTCTCCAACCAATATTTTGAGAAAGTACTAAAAAAGAGTCCCTTTGAAATAGAAGAAGAATTGACTCTCTCTGACCTGCTTTTTAATACTGAACTTAAGAGTACTTTTGATTTTTACATCTTTGTTTTTCTGTCAGAGGAAGGCAAACTTATTTTTCAACCTTGAAGTAATCAAAAGCAGCTTGAACAGGCTGTTTCTATTAACCACTAAGTGTGAGGTACATTTGTTTTGTGGTGTTGGGTTTTTTTTAAACCAGAGAGGTCATGGTGAAGACACAAAGAAAAGATGAGACGGACAGGAAAGAATCCCTTTTGAAATATGTAGTCTGTAGTAAATGCAAGGACTTTTCTAAACAAATTAAAAAAAATGTCTTTTAGCTTTTAAGACAACCAGCATATGTAAAAATAAAAGCACACTTAACTCGAGAGTATCTAACACCGGATACTGCTGTGATAATTAATATAGTAAGACTAATAGAATTAATGTTTTGAGGTTTTTTTCCCCCGGAATCATAATCCCCGAGTTCAATATTCCTCACAAATAGAAGTTTTCATTTTCATTCTTTGGCTTTTCCTTTTGCTTTTTGTTTTTAATTTAAATTAATCTGTGGAAACAGACATTACCAGATTGTTAAAGGAACCACTCACAGAGAAACCTTCCCACGCATAAATGAAAAATACAAAAACCCCCCAAAAACCAAACCAACAACAAAAAAAACCCCAATATTTTCAAGACTTTTTCTTTTCTTCCCTTTCTACACCTTTTTCTCCGCTTTCCTTTTCAACCCTCCTCTTTGAAATTAATACTTAGCATAAAGTATAGAGAAAAGAGTATTTCTTATCTTAGCATTTAAAGACCATGGTAATATAGTACATTTAACCAATCCCTTGGGGTTGTAGATCTTTTAAATTACCAAGTTTTTAATGCAAAAATTAGGGCATCTGCGGAGAACTATTCCATCTCCCTGCCCTCATCTCACTGCCTGAAACTCAAATGTTCAACTTCAGCAATTCTTCTTGTGACACGCTCAGAACACTGATATCAGAGAAGCTTATAAATTCATTCATCAAAAGTTCTACCATGTTAGTGGCACTTTGGGTGCTCAGTGGGCACCAAGCATGAAAGCACCAAACCAGCTCCACTGGTCCTCGAGGAGACTATACCTGCATCTGCTGTAAGTGGATTAGCTCTTTTCAAAATTCTCCCTTAGGCCATTTCAGGCACAAAACAAAACACATCTTTCTATGCCTGCTGTGTAAACTACAACATGCTTACCTAAAGTGTGATAATACAAAATAAAATCAGAAGCAACAGCTCAGGAGAGTGTTATTCAACAGCAAAGGGAAGGTTGCAATTACTCTTTGTCTCCCCAGACATGTCCTAGCTTGGACTTCACACTCAGATGGGAGAAAGGCTTCTTGCAGAAGTTAGTTCCGGATGGACATGGATGTTTATTTCACATTTATACTTGGAGAGATGTGGAGAGGACAATATCATAGATGTAAAGCAAATAATTCTGCATCCTACCTTGGAGTACCTTATTTTGTGCCCATTTAGTTGTTGAATCACTAATTTAAATGACAGGCAGGATGGCCACCAAGTGAGCTTGTACCAGGTGTTGTGTTCCCCCTCCTGCAGGTCACAAGTGTGGGCTCCAGGTACTGACATAAAATTGCCAGGGAAGTGACAAGATCAAGGAGATGTTATCCGTCTGAAGGTCAGATGCTGTATCCTATACTTGTCTTGCCACCAAAAAGCTCTGACCTGAATTGCTGCTTCCAACAATAACGCTCCTAATTTAAGTCCTGAAGAGAGGATGGGATTAATTCCTGACAGCCCTTGCAGCCCTCTGTCCTTCAGGGTCTGCTCCACAGGCACCAAATTGCTTTGGAGGCTCCATCAACTACCAAAAGGGTCTCCAGGATCATTGTCCTTACTGACTCCAGTCTCACACTCTTGGCTGCACAAAGATTAGACAGTGTTCATGTAACTCTTCCAAATGTACTCCTGAGCCCTTCTTATAGCCAGGCTTTCTTTAAACTTCAATCAGAACTTTCAGAGGCCACAACTGGGAAACAAAGAGGTAGCTGGCTCTTACAGATACACCCAAGAGACAGGGCATTACAGTCAGTGATCCTCTCACTAAGTAGGCAACCTGGAATTATCATCATTTTGTTATATTTATTTCCTTCGGGATGCACTTGTTTAGTCAAAATTATATAGGTTTTAAATGTGTGTGCTCAATGAGAAAGCAGGGTGTTGTACCACAGTGCCAAAATATAATCCCCTTTCTCTAATCTATTTGGAAAACATTTAACTTCATTTCAACATGCAATTAGATTAGGTTCTTATTGGACTATTAAAATCTTCAGAATAATCATCCATCTAAAGCTATTGCACAGCCTGATTTACTGGTATTTTCTATTTTTATATAATGTATTTGGTAAGAACCCAAATAGCTTTTAATTTTTTTATGTAGCTGCCAAATCATAACACAGTAGGTCAGAGAATGCCTGCAGCAAAATATAATCCATGATATATAGGCTTTTTTTTTTCCCATTTTCTCTTGCAAGCCTGGTAATGGATGGGCAAAAGTAGTTTCCCATGATGTTCTGCATCACAGGATTTCGTCAGAATTAGCTCACTGAAATAATTAGTTTTCTCCATATTCTTATTGATTAATGAAGGAAGGAAAAGCAAAATATCTAAACTAGACTGGACAAGAAAAATAAAAAAGAACTTCTGTACCTTGTTGTATGGGGAAAAACCTTCTATTTTCTATTTTAATATTACTACAGACTTAGAAGCTACATTGACGTATGAATTCATGCATACATTCGGCCAACATTGTGTCTCTTTAAAATGCATTAGGTAGCATTAGTAACAACTGCTAACTCAAACAACACCGTGCGTAACCCAAGGAGCAGACAGGAGAGTACAAATATATGTTTTTGTATTGCTGGGTTGTAGAAGTCGTCACGCAGCAACACAATTCCTCTTGTGTGTTTAAAAAATGTTGTTTTCAGCTCTGCGTTCTTATCCTCCAGATGTTGTCTGAGTTGTTTTCATAGACTGTTGCTTCCTACAGCTCTGCTCTTCAGCAAAAACCATGTTAATAAAGCCACAAGCACCAGTGACTATCCCAGCATAAAAATAATGTTCTGTCCAGTAAAATGGGTCAGAACTCAAACTCCAGTTTCAAATGTGGGAATACATATGAAAAAGGACATGAACTGAGGAAAATCAGAAGGTAATTCCTTACTTGCTGGAATTCATCATTCCTTTTGTATGGAACAGTCAGTTCTACTCCAATGTTTGTGACAGAAAAGTCTGAACTTCCCAAATTTTATTGCACGCAGTGACCATCTCCTACACATATCTCCCATTCCCAGTTGATATGACATTAATTTTTAAAATTATTAAAATATTCATCAAAATAAAAGATGTCCTTGTAGGAATCAGAGAAGGTTCAAAACCAGTTGTTGCTACAGACTTCACTACTGTTAATCTTACTTAGGAAGCACTTAGTTACAATGCCAGATAGGTAACAAGCACAGGTGAAACCCAAATGATACTCTGTGCAGTACAGGCAGTCCTCTGAATTGCAAGTAATATCATCATACACCAGTAGACTGTGGACTATAAACACCATAGCAAAGTATCATATATAAAATTTCTTACCAAAGACAATGAGATTCAGGATCTTTAGTGACTTAGACATTCATAATATTTACTGTGTTTTATTTATGACTACATCATTTTTAACAGAGCTGACTAATTGTTTTAAGTGAAGTAATTCATCTTCAAAGTGAAAATGGGATAGCTAAATTGAAGAGGAAAAGCAGAAAATCAACATAAACATTTCTACATGGAAAAAAAAAAACCAAAAAAACCACACAACAAAAACTTTAAATCAAATTATATCTTTTCTTTCCTCAATCCAGATAGTCGTCAAGCATAGCACTCCTTGAAACTTCCTTGCAAGTCATTCTATCAACAATTGATATGTATGAGCCTATTTGCTAATAGTTTATGCAACAGTATTCAACAGACAATTGTTCAGATAATCAATTTTACTATAAAAAGAAAGATAATGTTTTAATTTTTGTTTACATGTGAAATATAAGCAACTAAAAAAAAAAAAAAATCCAGCTTTTCAGAAGGGGCTTATACAAAAGGAGATTGATGACCCCAATATTCAAACTTTACAGTGCTCTCCTTCAGCTTGCTACACAAGCAAGCATAGCAATTAAAAGGAGCCATCCCAAATCAGAACCACTGTTATTTGACAATTCTTAGCTTTGAAAAATAAGTCAATTTATGAAGAAATTACAGCAAAATTAAACAAATCACTACTGAAGCCGGTATAGATGTCAGTCTCCTTGGCCACAAAAATATTAGCAACATACTGTCTCTGAGCTGCCGTGTCAGCATTAAAAATTCTCCTTTTAGGCAAACAGATCAGAAAATAAAGAGACAATGTAAACCATCATGTTTTGCAGCTGTTTTGGACTTCAGTCATCACGCATCAATAATATATCTAAACACAGACACTTATAATTTCCAGTTAACTTTCAGGTCAGATCCTTATTCTTTCTTAGGTATATCATTCCTGCTTTAAAAAGGATAAATTATGCTTTGTGCAGATACACCCAAGATACATCCCAGACAGGCAGAGCCTTGGTTTCATGGTGCAAGGATGGGTGGTACAGCAAAACCACCTGTGAGTCATTTATGCCCATATTCCACATTTCTCTTCAGCATTCTAGAAGCAAAGACCAAAGGAAAATTCTTTACTCAACTCCCTGAGTTAATTATGGTGATACATAGTGTATCTGGTCAGCGGACATGCAGCACACCTTCAAGTCCAGGTCATTCAAAGCTCATGCAATGTGGCCACCACATCCCTGCACATTAGTCTTCTTGCTACATCACTTGTATGCTCCTTTAGCTCCTACAGTAACTCTGTACGTGAAAGAATAACCATGTAAATAGTAGCAACATATGATTTTGCAACCAACTGCACTATTACTGTCAAGCAAACCAACTACTTCAGTGGTATTCAAAAAGGTGTGACTACAATTTAGGCATACCCTAAAAAGAGTATTTCAGATATTCATCAACTCCTTAGCTATTGAACATGGCTTCAGAATATTTCAAGCAAGATAATAACCTAGATAATGAAAACTAGATTATAACTGATAGGATTTAACACAAAATTTGCATAAACACTAATTAAAGCAGTAAACGGGCTCCATTCATCGTGATGAGATTAAACAAGATGTCTGATAAACTGATAGGAAGTTCTGCAGTTTGTTTTATCTTTTAAAGAAGTAGTGAAAAATCTCTTTTTATTGCTTGCACATTGTCCTGGCATACAGCCAATCATTTCATGTGCACAGAGAGCTTTTTGTGAAGATATAAGCAGAAGGTATAAAGAAAAATAAGCAGGGCACTAAAAATTTGATTACAAGCATGCAAGCACACACAAAGTGCTCTTCACAGACAGATCCAGAACATGCAAGAGGACAAAAAGGCTGCGCTAATTTTACTTTCAGACTATCTCCTTAGTCTCTCAAAAGATAAAGTATACAAAAATACCACTATTGACCATCATTCAATGGAATCAAAATGTTCTCTTTTTAGCAGACCATGAGACTAAGGAGTAGCACAGCGAAAGGCAGTCAAGCTTGGAATTACATGTGTTTTCATCAGGTTCCCTGAATCCAGGCAGTATTTATCAAATGAGCCACTCTTTGGGGACTTTAGACCTTTATCTAATCTACGCTGAGAGAAGAAAAGAGATGAGTTCAGAATACATGGACAACACCTGCAGCTTTTCAAACTACCTGTAGTAAAAACATCTGTGTCTCCAATAAAAAAAAGAAGTGATTGCAAACTTTTCAAATTACAGCTCAGGTGTAAAAATGCTGAGCTGCTTTATTTCAGCTTAAGTGCCCACAGTGACTAGAGAACCACATGCAAAGCCTAGTTCCCTAAGGCCAAAAATACACTCCTATAGGGGATGCGTATTGATACTGACAGAGAAATCATTCTTCTGTACACCATTTTAAGGCATTTCAAATGACCCAGAGTGAAGAAGCTCTTTTTCCAGTCTCCTGTGAAATCTGGGATTGTGATACCATACATAATAAAAACAAACCACCAAAGCACTTAGCTGAATGAAGACTGGCTTCCTACAACTTTTTGCATCATACTTGAACCAAACTGTCTCCAAATGTCACGTGTCTTTGAGACTTCACAGAATGAAAGAAGTGCTATCTGGAATGAACCTTCTGCCCTATCTGCTGCCAAAGTGGGAAATACTACTAACAGCAGACAAAGGCAGCTATGGCTCTGTCCAAATGAGTCTCAAAATCCTCTAAGAACAGAGATTAAACCACTTCTGTAGACAACCTCTTCCAGTGCTTCCCTGCCTCTGCAGATAAAAGTTCATCCCTACTGTTCACTCCCATGTAATGGCACAATTTGTGCCATTACATCTCTCTTTTTGCCATCCAACACTACTGAACAGAGATCACATTTAACATCTTTGTAAATGAAGTTTTAGGCTGTTACTGGACTGTTCTATTCTAGACTATGCAAGCCCCACTCTGTCAACCTCTCCCATGCAGCTACATTCCTTAAGCCCCTCACAATTTTGTTAGGCCTCTTAATGGTGCCCTTCCAACTCTTCTATCGACTTCTTTAGGATGAGGGCCTCCAAAACTGAATGGAGTATTCTAAGCAGCCTCAGAAACATTAAGTAGAGGGGATAAAAACTCTCCTTGTCGGGCTGCTTCTGGTGTAGCCTGGTGCCTGATTTGCCTTATTTGCAATGAGATCACATTTATGGCTCATGCTCAATTCAACATAACACATGGGGTTAATTTGGACCAGGTGTTGAACTTTGTATTTCTCCAAAGTCAACTTCAAGTGGTTTCTGCTGCTCCAGTCCTCCGAGTTTCTGATCTGTGTCTGGATTGAAGCTCTGCCATCCAGCATGTCAAACAATGTAATTTAGCATGTTTAACAAAGTGCAGCTTGCTTCATGACCCCTGTTGATGAAAATCCTAACAGTATCAGCCTCAGTATTATGCCCTAGCGTTAAGGACCACCAATTGACAAAGCATCACTGATCTTTCAGCAGCTAATTTTCAACCCACCTAAAATTCCACTTGCCTAGCCCACACTTCTTCAGCTTTGAAATGAAATCTCTATGGGAAACAATGTCAAAAGCCCTACTGAATTTAGTGGCATCTACTACCCTCCTTCACCCCTGTAGCAAGATATTTCACCAAAGGCAACAATAAGGTCAGTCAAGCACAATTTGCCCTTGCTAAATACATGTTGACTATTTCTGACTGTCTTCTTGTTCTAAGAACATACTCCACGATCTTTCCAGACCATGAGGTTAAGCTCATCGGCCTACAATTGCCCAGATGCTCCTTCTTGCCTTTCTTAGAGACAGATAAAATGTCAGCCACCTTTCATTCACTGGAGACCTCCCCCAGTTGCACAGTTTTTCTGTAGTGGTCTCACATCTGCCAGCAGTTTCAGCAGTCTCAGCAGCTCCCATCCAATTCCACTAATCTGAATACATCCAGCTTCTCCAAGTGGCCCATAACCTGTTGCTCTCTAGCTGTTGGCTGTGCCTCTCTTTCTCAAAAACTGTTGACATATACAGAGGCAGGTGAATAGGCTTTCTCCTGAGGCAAATAAAGCATTTTGTGTTTCTGTTTTTATGTACCATCATATATACTAGCTTGTCTCTCCTATTCATTGATAAATTTACAGCTTTCCTGAACTTCCCTTTGTTATCAATCTACTTTAAGAATCTCTTCTTGTTACTTTAGCTACTTTTTGCTCTAACTGGCCTTTTTTGTTTTCTTCTTGATTTTATTCCTATGTGACCATGTTATGCTTTTTTACTCCTCTGTTATTTGTCCTTGTTTTTGTATGCTCCAGTTTTTGCATACTGCCTTTCTAAGTTCCCAAATGCAGTTCTTTGCCTAGTCAAGTAAGTCTTCTTTGAAAGCCCCCAGTTTTCTTGCACAATAGGATTATTTTTTTCCTGAGCTCTCAATAACTTTTCATTTAAATCAAGCTTTATGTAGGAGAGAACTGAGGATCCTACCACTCAAGCAACTGTCCTCTACATCTCTGCCCCCAGAGTCCTACAGTCACACATCAATGTGTTGAAGGCTCTTCCTGGCCTTCATCATCTTCACTGATGCGTGTCTAGATGAGCTTCCAGGGAAGCAGTCATAAAGCTAGATAAGCTGTGGCAGCCTCTCTGTATCACCATGGATCCAGACCTCTCCAAGTGACCGATCTAGTCCCATGGAAGATGAAGTTACAAACCACTAATGTTTGTCACAGTATCTTCATAGGATGGGCCTTAATTCAGTGACACAAGGTATCAAGCCTACAGTCCCCCTGACAGCAGAAATCATCCATCATCCTCTGCCGATGAAGTCCAGGCAAACAGCCACAAACTTAGATGGAGCCTTCTGTGCGTGCATCTGCCAACTTCCCCTGAGTCCAACGTTTAAAAACTGGTAGGGGACACCTACCAAGGTTAATTTGACCTGATAGCTGGGAGTGAGAGCGAGCACCACAAGCTGGGGTTAATCTAGCCCTGCATGGACACCGGCTGGCCGGCCACATGGCAGCTGCCTGGGGCCACAGGCAAGTGCCTACTGCCCGTCCACTACCCGAGCAGGTCAAAGACAAGTGCTGGGGAAGGAAGCATAGGTCTTCTTGGCTAAAGGCTGCAGCAGACTATTTTAGGACCACTGAGATCACCACCCATCTGGCCAGCTTGAAACACATTCGACAATGAGTTAAAATGTATGACAGGCACAGAAACAGGCAGCAAAGTTATGTAAACTTCTTTTTTTCCTTTGGAAACCAGGCTAAGAAGTCACCCCCACACACACACATACGTCCTCCATATCAGAGAACTAGTTTTGCCAAAACACAGTTCAACTATTAGCATATATTTACTTCACTCACCAAACAGGAATATCATCCTGATTTCTTTCTCCATTCCTTTCTCCTCTAGACCCTTCTTGGCACTACTGAGACCATATATTCAGAACATGCTCTTTTTGTTTCTGTACCATGGAGGAAAGTTACGGAATATCTCCACAATATATAATTCTCTCTAACCCCCTTCTTCCAATATGCTGCTATGAAAAAAACCAAACAAACAAAAAAATAACAACAACAACAAAAAACCCCTACCAAACAAAAAAACCCAAACCAAACAATAAAACCTCTCAGAATTTGGTTTATGCCTAAAGGTGGAAGATGAAGCAGGTGCTAAAAATCCAAGTCTTCCTGCTGAATGGTTTTATCTATTATTCAGTTCCATCAGGAGATAATCTAAATGGCCCAACAGCATTGAAAAGTTATTGCAGTTTTGCTATCATGAAGTTGAAGATATAGCCTTACAGAATGTAGCATATTTTCCTCATGTTAGAAATACTACAAAAATTAATTTACTACTACAAAGCCTAAATGATTCAATAGTCCATTATTTGGGAAATTAACATCTTCCACATTCCTCAAAGTAGATTTAATCCAAGATATAACATAGTAAAATGAAGAACAAAAATGAAAAATAACAAAAGCTTGAGTCAAATCCACTGACTGACATTTTAGCTGTAACGTAAAAGAAAACAAATCTAATGTAAAGCTTTGTGGGATTTAGGCAATATGCATGTACATGTTGTACTACATATAATACAATCAAATTATACTGATTTTTTTTCCCTTGACAGCTATGATTTAGATAATGAAAATACCAAACAGCTTTAAGAAAACTAGTAACAAAAGCCTGCAGGTTCAAGTCAGGTTGCTCCCTGCAGTCTCCTTTATAAATACAATTCAAGAAACACTAATTACCTTTTCCTTCAGTACTCATTATCACATATGTCATGCCTGCTGAAGTTCTAGCTAATAACTGAAGCTTCAGGGTTATAATTTCTGACATGTAAGTCACTACTAGCCAATGACTGATACTTAGTTTTAATAGCTGCCATGAAGCCGACTAACTTCAATCAGGAACTCTTAAAAGTCACCACAAAAAGCCTTTGTGCTGCTGAAGCCAGAAAATAATTTTATGAGGAACTGAAGGTGATAGTACAAAATTATTCAATGCACTATAGGTTGAGAGGAGAACTTAAACCAACCTGTCATTGTCTAAGAAGCTGGACACAAAACACATCTTTTCTGACAAGTCTAATTGTTGAATTGCAGCTCACTATTCAGTTTTGGAAGAGCTCAGACTGCCTGCCCTAAGCAATGGTACCTAAAAAAGGGAAGCTTCAAGTCCAGCATCAGTTTATCCAAAGCCATTGTTATACTTCAAAATGTAAACTTTAAACTTAATTGTCTAGATTGCAGGAAGGAGGGATTTAAAGGAAGGATGGACAAATCTATCTTTCAGGCCCACTTTCCTGGAGTGGACTGGCAAAGCTATTAGCTTAGAAGCTGTTAGCAAAGATGTTAGTTTAAATAGCAACTATTGTAAAAAATAATGAAATAAACTATTGCTGTCATCTTTAAAAAGGGAATTGACTTCTATGGATTAATAGGCAGAAAATTACTAAACAATCAGGCTTTACCACTAACCTTCCCCCTATCCTCTAGAGAAGAATGCCTTCAATTGAAACATTTTTGGCAGGTGAACTAAAGCAAATTAGGCTGTATTCTTTCCAACTCTATTCTAACACAGGCTCCTTCGATACAAGATTTCATTTGCAGACCTCCCATGTGAAAAAAATAATAGTTATACTGTCTTTGCAGTTTGGAAAAACAAAAACAAACCCCAAAACAACAAAGAAACACATCTATCCAAACTACACAACTAAATATGAGAAATATTATTCCTTCATTCTGCAAGTACATGATTCTCTTTGGAAGTCAAGATACCCATGACTGCTTGATGTTAGGGGGGACCTATGGAAATATTTCTTCAAATGACAACATGAACTAAGGAATATTGCAGTGATTAAGAAGAAAGTCAGTCATTCCACATCAAGGAAAGAGTCTTTCTTTTATCTTTCTGCAAGTATTCCCATAAAAGTATAATTTAGAGGAAAGGAGGCAGCACTAGCAGTCTTGATGATTGCATACCCGGGTCTGTTACATCACAACACACAAACAGAAAACCACTGCAAATCACAACAACAACAAAAATAATTGCTCTTCAAAGAGAAGTTAAAATTGCACTGCTGACACTACTAAACTCACACTTGCTGCCATCTAGATATTTTAGTAATTTTAGTGATCAAATTCTTCTGCTTCTGCATCTGCCTGCATTTCAGTGTTTCACCAGTAACAGAAATGGTACTGCAATCTGTTCCTATGGATGCTGTAAGGACTCCAGTCATTGGCATTTCAGATTTCCGAATAAGCAGCGGTACTTACACAAATATTAAAAAATAGCTAAATACTTCCAGAGAATCATGTTGTCTTGGTATGCATGTTGGAGATGGGCTTACAGAAGTAGACCTCCCTTACAAAAAAAAAAAAAAAAAGAGGTGAAGCTACTGTATTTTAAGCATTAACACTCTAATTTCAGTAACCATTGAAATTTCTTCTGTTCTACTGAAGTTCATGGCAGAACAAATCTTATAACGTGTAAATGATAATTATTATTCTTAATAGACTGCCTTTTGTCGCAAGGTCTTCAGAAGCTTTTAAGAGGAGATGTCAAGCAGGCAGGCAGACATTTTTTGCCAAACAATAGAAATGTTACTGAAATCAATCTTCTAGGAAAAGGAAATAACTGCCACTTTACTATGTAAGTAACACTGTGTTCAAATGCCACTATTACCTGAAATAAGGATAAAGGTTTTACAGAAGAAAGGTTTGTTTTGTTGGGTTTTCGTTGTTGTTGTTTGTTTTTTTTTTTTTAAAAAAAAAAAAAAAAGATTTAAAGGTTTGGATTTTATAGTCTTATCTATTTTTCAAAAACTCTTAGATTTTTTTTCCCCCACTCATATTTGTTTCTATTTTTGTAGATTGCTTTTTTAACTTTAATTTCAATATCATAAAAGTTCTTTTATAATTAATTCTTGTCTACCAACAAAGATGAGAACCACAGCCACTGGGTTTACAGATTCCTCTTCAAGTGCAACACCATGGTCACAGTGGTCTCTAAGAGTTCAAGTAGCTTTCCTTCACTAAACTCCAAAGCTTTAGACATGAAGGAGCAATCCTGGTAAAATCTGCCTGGTAAGCATTGGCCAGGCCTTTTAGCGAGCAACAAGAGAAGGTGGAAACACAGACATAGCTCCTCTAAACAGCAAAAGTCTAGTAAGATGCTACAGGATGAAGACATCCAGCTTTAAATAATCAAAACAGCAAAAGACAAATAGACCTTCAATACCACTTCTGGAACTGTACAGCTGTTTAGATTTTAATTTTCTGAAATAAGGAGGGGTTTGATTCCTCTGAGCTATTTTCTACAACACAGACTAAACTGAACAGAAGGAAATTATATTTATCTAGACTTTTTCATTTGCTCTTCCTCCCAGATTCCATTACGCCCTGTAGATGCCTTTCCCTTTCCCAGACCTTTACTCTTTAGGATTCTTCTCCTCACACTTCATTCTGCATCAACTTTCGGTGTCACTCCAGCCCCTAGAGCCATGACAGGCAGAGCAAACCCTGAGCTCCCTCCCTCACACACACACAAGCCCAACCTTTCAAGTAAATACTTTTGCTTGTCCCTCCAAGCTATTTTTCTCTTCTGTTAGTGTCACAGCTGTGACTCCAATATCTAGTCTGTATGCTTGTCTCACTACAGCCAGCCAGGATGGCAGAGAAAGACACCATTTCACCAGAGAAACTCATGCAGAAAAACTCAAAGACTGCATACAAAAGCAGCTAACACTATCTCACACTCCTCCCTGAAAAACTCCCACCCACATCCAAAACCCAGGGCTCTGCTGACCTGTTTCTCCATCAGAGGAGGCTTGTTTTACTACCAAACACAACACTGCCCACAAATGTGCAGAGAACAAACACCACATTGGGCCTACATGTGTCTCAAGTAAAGTCCTCTTAAGCTGATGAGGCTCAATCCAAAGTAACTTTGAGTCATGGTTTTTGGGTCAGAGCTCAAAATTTTTCATTTGTTTGGCACAACAGGGCTACAATGTACTGCTTGGAGTCCTGTGAAAACAAGGAATAGGCTTGCTCACTGCTGCTCCATACTGCAACCCTTCTGGGGCCAACCCATCATAGTGAAGGTGGTTGTTGATTTGAAGCAGGCCTGTTTTTAGATAAAGTCCTTCAGGTAAAAACAACCCCAAACTATTAAGGTTTCCAAAACAAGAATACGTGAGCATGCATCTCCCTAAAGAGGAGCTAATTAGTAAACTGGAGCATAAAGTCAAAACATAAGACACTGTTTGCAATGTTTAAGAATGAGAAATAGTTAATTAGCAGCTATTCTTACAGTCTGAAACCAAAGATTCTTTATTCTGAAATGATTTCACTGTCAGCGGTTTCCAAATAAACAGCCGTAGAACTGCAGCAGGCTTCAAACTAAGTAGTTCTGACTGCAGATTCAGTGTACGCACCCAGAAAGGTGATGCAATCTAGACTTACACATCAACATCTCTGAGACACTCAAAGCATGACATGTTGTACAAACACAATTTTAATGCAGTGTGAGGCAAAGGTGCAAAGAGAAATGTAGCTGTGGACTGAAACATTAAGACAGACATTCATATATAAAGATAAATTATGCCACACAATGTGTACAACGCACACACTCATGGAATTGAAAGCTTATTAGGATTAAAATTTCATCAGCTATTTGTTCATGAGCTAGATTTATGACAAGAGATAAATGACCAAGTGTGCGAATCACTTAAGCCACCTGGCAGGTAGGGAAATTGCTGCTGGAAACAAACAAGTAATAAATAAATAAATAAATAAATAGATTGAGAAAATGTTTCCAGGCTCTGAAAGGAAGAGCTACAAGCAAATAGACTGTCTTCCCTCCAGCAGAGGTCACAGCAGTCAACAGGAATTATTAGCATCATTCTTGTAACGTGAGAATGAGCCAAGATGCCAAGTAATAGATACACTGCACTGTATTTTAAACACTAGGCTTAGCAGTAATACAGAAGAAAAATTCTTTTATTTGAAAGAAAAGGACATTGATTTCCATCAAGAAACTAAACTTTTTATATCTTCTCTCATTATTTTTTTTTTCCTTTTGAACTTGGTGTATCTTGTCTCAAAAGATCTCTGGCAGCCCTGTGACCTATGCAGGGCTTTTCACTATAGTGACAAACCTGTCATAATATAATTCATCAGTATTACACAATGGGTTCCTAGAATCTGTAGCCTTTTTTTTCTTTTTTTTTTTTTTTTTTAATTCTGGTCAAATTAAATTGTCTGCTCATGACAAATTAGTTGATAGAAACTCAGAGAGAGTTAAACATGAAGTGAAGGGATGCCTGAAGGTTTAACATTCATGAATACTTTTTCCCACTGACTAGATGCCTGAGCTCCTGAAGACACTGCTGTTTCCTACTCTCATTTCTGCCCACAGAACATCCCCCAAACAAAAAGAAGGCACATTTTTATTTTTGTTTGTCCCTATAACAAAGGCTTATCCTGATGGATTATATCCTTATGATCAGTTTTGGAACTGATGGAAATGCTGTGCATGCAAAATGCTGATTTACTGCAAGGAGAAATCTCCATGTCTGTTTTTCTCAGATGACACCTTTTATTGAAACTACAGAATCTCTATGGTACAGTATGGAAGCCACCTGTTCCCAGACACATCAAAATGTTCATGTGTTTTTTGACAAAGAAAAAAATCAACTAAACAAAACCTACGAGTAAGCTGGATTATACCAAACCTATTGTATTCCTCCTCCTTGAGGAACTATTTGCACACCCGAACATGGAACATGTTCTAAACATCTTCTGGCTTCAGCCTGGTAATGTGACAGAGCACAACTCTGAAACAACTACTGCTATGAAAGCTACAGAAAATTAATATCTCCATGGACTGGAATGATGAAGACAATAAAATCCTCTAAGTATATATTAAAAAAAAAAAAAAAAGCCTTGTAGTGACAGCGATACAACTTTTTTTCAATAATATCAAATTTTTATTTAACTTTTTCTTTTTTCTCCTGTTTTGCTTTTTACAGAGAGGACCATTTCGTCCATCAGTATATTTGGACTTGCAGCCTATTATATTTCTTTATTCTAAGCATTCATCCAGGCAGCTAGTAACTGCTTTCTAGATTTTGAATTTCTAGTGAGAAATTATTAAAACAAATTAACTGATCTCTCCTCACCACCAGAGGCACCACTGCCACCCAACAACTGCCTCAGCTGCAAAGCAATATAGCTGCTTGCATCAAAGACCATTTCCAGCTATTTTTTTGTCCAGAAGACATTCAATAATATATTCATCCAGGTCACACTCTGCACATTTGTGTCACCTGCGAATACCTCCCCAGTCAGGCCACCAGCTGGCAGAGGCTTGTGAGCAGAGCAGGAATTAAAAGGACAAGCCAAATGTCAGAGGGAACAACTGCTTAGTGACAGCACCACTGCAGTAGGAAGAGACTTCTCACAAAAATCTTGTCTTAGATTTCAACAACACATGGCCATGAGCCACAGGCATGCCACATGATGCAGGGAATGAAATCCCTAGTTGCGCTGAAAGAACAAGAGGTACAGTGCTATCCACAACGTGACACTACACTGACCTTTTCCTGTTAACAGGACTTGGGATTTTTTTTTTTTTTACCCTTTTCGCCTTTCAGGTTTGGATGCTCACAATTTTAGCAGTGCAGCATCTCCCCCATAGGCCATTCCCCCAGCAGGAACCAGGCACCTCACCCCTGCCCACACACTCGGCTACCCATGTCCGTGGGCACCAGGAGGCATGCTTGTCACCTCCCTTACCCTTTACCTGCCTGGCAAGTCCACTCAATGGCAGCACCTGCCAAACCCCTGTCAAACAACAGCAAGGGGGTCAGAAAGCCTGTGGAAGGTATTCAGAAACCTAAACCTTTGGTTTAGTGATGCTTGTCCCCTTTAGTTTGATCTATTGCTGACAAAGAGGGTCTTCCAAGGAGTGGGATGCAGCAGCTGCTATTGGGCAATGAAGTCTTTTTTGGAAGAGCCATTTTCTCTCCTTTGACCACAGGATGTGGTCGGAGAATTCTCTGGAGGCCCTTCTGTGCAGTAGCTTCACTGAAGACCCTTCTTATCTATCGCTGCAGATGACTCCTCACTTAAATTTCTAGGCACTCTGTCCCGACCTAAATCCATCACTTGGATCCTGATCTCTAAATCTAGCATGTTAACTGTGAGAGGCCCCTCTACATATATTTACCTAAATGGCACTTACTCATTGGTGCCACGTGCAAGGCTGCTGTTACTGGATAGCTTTCTACTAACAGAAAGGTAAGAAAGCTTTTCGTAATGCAACTAAGTTATAGAGAAATTGCAGAGTTTACTTCTACAGACTTATAAACTTAAACATAAATTAAGAGAGGTTGTTTGTGATGGAGTTTGTGAGTATCTTAAACAGAGGCTCTATGCTGAAGCTTGACAGCTTTTGTTAGTGAGATGCTCATGTTGCATGTATTATACTGTGCTTTTAAAGTTATGTAATGCATCTACTAGTTAGTGAGAAGCAGAGTATGTCTAAATCTACTATCCAAGTCAATTCTGCCTGTAAAATGACAAGTACCCATTCCCTTACTACAGTTTCACTAAAGAAATCATTCCAAAAGAAGTCCAGGTTCACATGACATGCCAGAAAGGCTTGAGTATGTCTCTGGACAACCTGGATGTATTTCCACTGTATTTATACCCTGTAGGAAAACATATTTTCAAGCTGGATCTTAGAGACAGACCCAGAATCATGGGTCAATGCCAGAAAGAAGCACATTAAATGACTGTGAAGCCAAAAATAAAAGCCCTTGAGCTAATGAATTGCTGCAAGTTTCATAAATGCGAAAGACTCGTCAGCTGCTGATTTACATGACAGCACCACGAGGACTGATGGCAGCAAGAACAAACAGCAGTACACAGACTACTACAAAAGAAGCTCTGTTGGACCTGATGTTTTGAAGTTTCTTCATTTAGCCATATTATACATTTTGAAAAGGCTGCCAAAGCCCACTTACAAATGGGCAGACTGGCATCACCCTATATTGTGACACCACCTTTCACACCACTCTGAGCAAAGCTCCTCTACTACCCGTGGTGTAAAGGCAAGATTTCACTGCTGAAAACAGCAGACTCTGGGAGGTTACTGAACTCTGCTCATTAAGACCATAACAAGGAAATGAATCTTTTATTTTCATCTTTGTTCTGAAATATTGTAAGAGGTCCAGAGACCTCCCTTTCTCATCCCCCTCCAGTGACAATCTCCCCATGACAACTCCTCTCTAGATTGAGTTATTAATCTGAGTAAAACCAGAGTACACTTTTTTTTTCCAGCAATAAATTTAACTTTCAAACTTGTGATAGCAAGTTCTGTGCCTTTGCTTTCACAAACGTCTAAGTAAAATCTTTCTTTAAGAAGTACCAACAAAACTCAAAGGGTCCAGTCTCAGAAATGTAATGGCTATGCATCAGCTATGCTTCCATACAGTTTCTACGTTATTTTTCCACATTTTTCAATAGCACA
>JAAGNO010010055.1:108641-120219 GCA_033439905.1 Ceryle rudis | reverse complement strand
CTGAAAATCTGTACTGTCAATTAAAAAAAAAAAGGAAAAGTTTAAACAGGAGCAAGATGACATTTTTTAGAGGAAAATTTCCACCTGCCACTAACAAACTATGAATCTGTGTAAAGAGACAGCACCTGGAAACAGAGTATGAAAAAACTGAAGAAGTATGAGAAGGCAGGTAATTTAAATACATAATATTTTCACTCCTTAACCTTATACTATATTTTAAAAACATAGATAATCTAGAGCATATCGTACACAAAATACTTTGCAAAATCTAAAACATCCTCACCCCACAACACTTCAGTCCAGTTTTGTTTGACCTAAGTGCTCCCCTGCATTTTCTGTGCCTTGATGAAATTTGAAATACCAGCTCGAACTGGTACCAAGTCACTGAAGTCCAATGAGATATTCTAGTAACTACACATAACTAAAAGTATTACACTTCAGATCACCATAGATGGAAGTGATGTAATATTTTTTTATTGACCCTACACCATGGCTGGACTCTCCTTGTCCGCCTCTTTGATGCAGATAACAGCTGCTCCCACAAACTATACTGATGTCCCTGTTGCCCCAGCCAGAAGGAGCAACAGAAGAGAAACTGCTTCTGGCCAGCTGCTGATTCCTTGGTTTTTGAAGCCGAAGGGCTGCACACCATTGCTGTCCCCCTGTCCTGGGGAGTCAGGCTGCACAGTGCTCTCATGGGACTCAGCCACCAGGATCACTTGTTCACCACCACGGAGGCAACTTCACTGTAATAAGGGCATGAAGAAGCTTTGATATTTAATATACAGCAGATATATGCTAAAAGCTTCTCTTAGAAACTTACTTTCTAAAATGACAGATGCTTATTAACTATTGTGCTCCTGAGATCACATTCATTCACATGATCACATTCCAATTTACAGCAACTCCAATTTAAAAATCCGATTTACAGGAAATGCTATGGTCTGTAGTCATCATTTATCCTATAATTTTGAAGAAAAAAAGTCCTCTTAAACATTAAAAACATGCTTTGTATTCACTCACTACTTCTGTAAACACAGTATATGTTTTGGAGCTTAAAAATAATCACTTGGCTAATTTCTATGTTTAAATACTCATTCAAAAGCACAATAGTATTTATAACACCAAGGTGCATGACAGCATTACAGGCTGCTATATATCACTGAGATTCAGTAAATATTTGAATGCAGAGGGTTCCCACAAACTTTTTTTCTTTTAGGTTGGTATCCATGGTACCTCTGGCACTTAAGCCAGGACTCTTGTAAACCCTTCCATTGCACAGACATATTGGTATATGTTTTACACCAAACTTACATAATAAATGCAGTCAACACCAATCTTATAAGGCTGTCTACTGCCCTCATCAAGCTTTTGATGCACCATTCAAGTCACAAATCTTGGATAGATCAATACCTTTCCTTTTTATGTGCTTAGGATTTTTGGTTCATTTGGCCATTTGTAACAAAAAAATGTAGTGCCAGGGGATCAAAAATCACAACAGAATAAAAATGTTATAACACACTTCTGGGCTTGAGCAAACTGATATTCTCACAGGGTAGGCATTTTACATTATATAGTCTCACTGAAACCGGGAGATCAAACTTGTTCCAAGACAGAGCACCGTAAACAGTCACAAAATTTCATGAAATGCTGACTCTCTTGCCGTAAACACAACTTTCCCTTCTTCTCCTCTTCCTTTCTTAAGCATTTGATTATTAGAGGTTTCCTTTTCATTTAGCACTGAATATGGCATCTCTTTTCTGTTTCTGAAGCAATCTAGCTAGCTTCTGAAACTATGTAACAGCTTTTTCAAGTAATTTAGAACTGGAGAGTCCTACAGACTGTAGCTAAAATGGTCAATAAGCGTAATAAGTTTATCCAGACCTTCTTTAGAAACTAAAGATTTATTTCTCTACAAACAGATTTTTAAAAGTACATGCACAAACATGCACAAGAAAAGCCCCAATTTATTTATGACCTTTCAATTAACTTTATGCCTTCTTCTCTAAGCCCAAAGCTAATCCTTAATATGGAACTGACATTTACATTTTCTGTATCTTAAATGTTGAGTGGGAAAAACTCTAACAAGAACATGATTGCAGAAGTATTTTCAAAGACCGAGAAAAATTTGATGCAAGACAATCCAATCCACGGCAAGGACTTCATTGTACTGTTGCTACTTTCAACACCTATAGCCTTCTCCCTTTGATACACATAAAGCATTAACTTCTATGATCCGTTTTCATAGGTAAATAGCTTTTCAATTTATTAGAAACTGTAAAAAATAAACATCAAGGTTCTTCTGCAGAAACAGCTGGCCCCAGACATGGGGGTTACCTCTCTGCAGAGAGACTGTTCCCATGAGAACAGTTGGGCAAAAAAGCACCTCCAAGATGACTGGCCAGTCACCAGTAAAGGCTGAGCTTACTACTTAAACCATGAGCACGACTTTGACCCTTCCCTCTACGGAGCTGTCAGATGGGTGGGAAAATGACCAAAACCTCCCAGAATTACTACAGTTTACCCTGAAAAAGCAACTTCCAATACTATATCTATTACCTGATTTTGGAATATTTTCCTTCTTGAAGTAAATTGTAACTAGGAAAAAAAAAAATGTATGTTAAGAACATTCTAAAAATTACCATTATTTTTTTCTAGATACACCTGTATTTTCCCTGAACTAGAGCTTCTGAAAACCTGAGTTACTAGCTATCCTCAACATGCCAGTAAGAGAGTTTTGTGGTTTTTTCTCCATCTGCAAAATGAGTAAGCAACCAACTAAATTTAGCATAAGAGCACTCTTTTCCTCGGAGTCTGCCTCTGCATTCAGAAGGCATCCATCAGATGGCACTTGCATTTACAATGTAAGCATACACACACCAACATACAAACTTGTTGCGAAAGCACAATACTATAAATGGACAGTTTCATGGGCAATTTCTTTGGGACAGCTCAGACTTACTCTCTTTAAATGGCTAACTCTTCTATCACCATCCTGAAACTACACAGGGATAGTCACAGAGCCACTTTGACATGTCTCTATCACTGAATGAAAGGCTGCACTCACTCACAGGTGGCATGTATGTTGTTACACAACCAGAGATACTCTACATGTTCTCTGAGAAAGCTGAATCCTCTAAATATTGATTGAGAACTGGTTGTCAACTCTCCTAGAATACCAATGTTTAAAACGTTCAACAGTGAAAGATGGACATGCAGAGCTGCTGACTGGTTAGTCTTGTATCATTTCAGAATTAGAGACCTCTGAGCCTATCAGAAGAATCACCTAATTAACATGACTGAAAGCACCCCTGTTTGCATGCAGGAAAATGGGCTGTCATCATCTTCATCTTTCCTATAGACATTCAGAAGAAAGGAATAACTGACTTACTGAATCTCAGTGTTAAGATTTAATTCTTAAATACTGTTAATTAAAATTTTAAACTCCATTCTGTATTTGGATTCTGGACAAGAAGCCTAGGCAGTTTTGCAAGGAAAAAAAAAAAAAAAAGGAACATTTTCCTGTGCAAAGCCAAGAACACCTATTTTGGAAAAGGAGCAGAACTTCAGTGGTGACATGACAAACAACATATTGCTCAGAAGTAAACAAAAGCATTAATCATCAGATTTTATAAGAGCAAAAAGCTATCTACTGGTACTGAAAGTTAATTGATGTTTAAGATAATAGTAGGATTCTACTCTCAGTTTTCAAAGAAAAGTAAAATGGGTTGATTTAAAAAGAAAAAAAAAAAGTGGTGGTGGGGGGGTGTTAAAAAACCAACCAAAAAAAAATCCACCACAAAACCACACATGCCCCTGAAACTGACATGAATTTAACAGCATAAAATTAAGTGCAATCAAAATGTGCTGGTTGTATGGCATAGGAAGAGGGCTGTTCAGCCTAGGAAATGCTAGTGGCTTTCAGCCTTTCAACCAGTATTGAAAGTGGTGCAAGTCTCAACTTACATCACTTTCACCCTCACCCCCTCTCCAGCCCCCAAAACATTAGCACATTACAGTTGCCTGCCATTCCCTGATGTACCAAGCAACAAATACAGTCAAATCCAGAGCATCAGACAATTATGGGGGCAACACAGCAATCCCTTAGACCGTAATAATTCAGTGGGCTTTGTGTCATGATGTTTTCCTGAGTAGTCTCTTTCACTGGAAGCTGAACATCACATCTAGGAGGCAGAGGAAAGTATTTGAACAAATCTTTGTGGGACTGAATAAGCTGTGCTGCTCACATAATACTTTCATGTAATTGTACAGTCAAACTACACCTTCTGGAAACCTATTTAGCAGATACCTGGGAAACTCGCAGAAAGCATTTATCTAGCTCTGAAGTACATTTTACAGTCTTAAGATTCCAGGCTTACTCTGATTTCCAAAGTCACTCCTGCCCATACAGTACACACACAGCCCAGTGCAAGATTGATTTTTCTATTACAAAAAACCCCGAAACAAACTCATATTCCAGTACTAAAATTCTATATAGGCTCCATAAATTAATTTACCAATGCATAGTTTACTACCAGTAATGAAAGCAGGACCACTTGGTATCTGCCATTCACCTGACACCACCAATATAATCCAATTGCTCAAAGAAGCACATACAGAATATGTCACCGCTTACATAATCTCTGCAGTAAATCATGCAAATAGAGCCAGTCAACCTCAGTATTAGCTGCATGTGAGTTCATGCCATTCCTGTAGGAATCCCTAATCCAGATTGTCCATGGAACAACATCTAAACCATCTGAAGATAGTGTCACTTACATGACTACTACACGTCTGTTTTGCATAGACAAATCAAAACCAGCTTTAGACACCATATCTATAGCATATATTTAGATACATAAATGAAATACACACATTTTTAAAATAATTCACTCTTGTTTTGAACATTTTCTCAGAGGGACAGCTCCCTTGAGCAAATATTGCAGACTACTTTCACGAAACAAGCAAGACTTCACATCCAGGAAGACAAGGTTTCATTGCAGCAGTTGTCTTGCAAGGCATTTTATCCTGTCTTTGGGAAAAACAGGGAAAAATAAAAAAATAACAAAAATAATAATTCAGCATTAAGCCCCGGAAAGGATGTTTTCAAAAAAAAAAAAAAAAGAAAGAAAAAGGGGAAAGAACTTCAGGAGCACAAGACTTCCGTTCATATTTAAGACACCATTAAACAGAAGCCCTGCTGAAATAGTGAACGCATTTATTTCTGATATTCAGCTATACGTAGAGATGGTGGTTGTGAAGGCATTTTTTTTTTCTGATCTCCAGCTATATATAGAGGTGTGTGTCTATAGCAGGGTAGGAGAGTTAAACAGGCAAATAACTTAGAATAACATAAAAACTCCTTGGTTCTTATAAATCTTTTTACTACAAGAGCAACCCAGGATTAAATCTAGTGGGCAAGTATAGCCTTATCTTTTCTTTCTACATTGAACTAGTGTGGTTTTTAAAATATACCTAAGGCACTGCAAGATAATACCGTGCTTCACCCAAAGGAATGACTCTGACCCTCATCCACACAGCCACTCAGTGTATTAAGGAGAAAATTTTCAAGTTCAGGTTCAACGAGCTCTGCGTTGTTTTTGAAACAGCACACACAAATAATAGAAACAAAACATTCACAGTGAAGTCTGTCTTTAATTAATAAATGTTCTGGCTAGTAAATGCTGTATCTAGTGAAGTTTGTCATTTACTATAGCTCTAAGCAAAGTTAAAGCTGCAGTGCTTCCAGAGAGAGAAAGGGAAAAGATAAAGAGAAGGCACATCCTATGTTCTTTTCTCTCACAGAAACATACAATCCAACTATCCTCAGATATAAAACCAACATACCAAGTCACTTACAAAGATCTAAACTTTATCATAAAAACAGCCTTAGTTTAATATAATCCTGACCTGTGCTATGCAGCCATCCGAAATCTTGCCAATGATGCTTTCAAGACCACCTTCAATACACAGTCAGCAAATAAATATCCAATAAACAGCAGTTTAAACAGCAGACAGCTTAACCTTTCTCCTGACTTTAAAAAACGCCAGGCTGTTCAGTGTTTGCTCAAGACTCTTCTTTTACCAACATTCAATTTGAATGAGCCGGTGCAAATGCAGTGTTCATCCTCTCGTGAGAGGAGGATGCATTTAAGTGAAACATGAGAAGAATGCCTAATGCTGAAACATACTCTCTGCATCCTCAATGAGATTTTATTACAGGGCTCTCTTTCTTCTCACTGGCATGTGTCAGCATGCCTGCAACCATTCCACTGCTTTTATGGCCAGACACTATCTGTACACTTGTATTTATGTTCAGTACTCTACAGGAACAATATATATCACATATGCATTATAACCCAATTGGGGCTATTTAGAAAATAATCAACCCTGCTACTCCAAACACTTGTATGTGATACCAACATAAAAAACTATTCTGCTAATATTGCATGCAGCTAACTTACTCATTATTTACAATCAGAGCTAAAGAGTATTTGACTTCCAAAAGCATTAAGGGCTCAGATTTTCAAACGTGCTTAAAGGCAAGTTCATTTTATAAACTAGCTCTATGGTTCAGAGAAAAACCTAGCAGTTTAATTGAAAATAATAATAATGAAAAACCCCTTTTTAATTAAAAATATTTTGTCTATTTTATCATAGCTCTAAAATGACAACAAAATTGTAATTTCTGAACTTGTCAGCAAAACATTATTGATTAAAATCTGTTTAAAAAACCTCGAACAAACAAGAAACAAAAACCAAGTACAAAACTATAACAACTTGCAGCCCTTTAAAGAACATTACTAGCACAGCTGTAATTTTTGGTTAAAGAAACATGCTTACAAAAAGAATGGCTTTTACTGAGATCTTTGAGTATCTTGGGCTGTGATAACTAGATTTCACCAGCTTTGATAAATAATAAAAGAGTCTGGCGAACATTCAGTTTTTCTAGTCCTCCACCTACATGGTTCTACAGTTCCTTTCAATACATTATTTATACTTCAGCAGCATTCTTCATGTGGTAATCTCCTTCTACACCAGTAGGAAAGAAGCCTCTGTTGCAAAGATCTTCCATTCCAATACAGCAAGGAAGCAAAAAGTTATTCTTTTAAAAATACAATTTCCTAGTCATAATAAAAATGCACATTACAAGTAATGGAACAGAGAGGATGCCATTCTAAATTAAAATCTCATAGCAATATTAAGTTTAAGAAAAATGCTATGTATGGCAATACCTTTCACTATTTTCTTTGTAAAAATAACAGAAGTTCAATAAAATGAAGCCTTAAAAATATAATTCATCTTGATGGCTTTTGTATCTTCCTTGCTTTTCCCATTTATTTGTTTCTCTTTATTCTTTTCACTATATAGCTAATATTCATTCCTGTGAACAGTGTATTTCTCACTCTATCACCACTTCCACTGCAGGATTGACTCCATGAATTTTCTACAGTGTTTAACTCCTTGGCTCAGAGGATGTGGGCACACACCACACATCTTCACTGACTCCTGAATTGATCTCCCCGATTGCTCAGTGGCACAGGGAAGGGATCCCACATGATCTAACCCCATGAAGTACAACCTGGAGTTTCAAAAAAGTCTTGCACTGCTGGAAATTAGATTTTCTTAATAACTACCACACAACAGGGCATGTTGTGTTGAGGAGTTACCACGGAAGTTGTCAGGGGCTACAGCCCTGGGGTTTTATGCTGGGCCAGTATGCCAAACTAGCAGCAACCCCAGTGTGACAAAATTATTCTGCTAAACTTTAAGGATCACCAAGAAGTTAATCAGTCAAGACTAGTGGTAATTTAGAAAGAGTAGGAAGACAGATGACTCCAGACAGCTTTGTTTTTGAAAACATTCAGCAGTGGAATAAAGATGCTAAAAAGAAAATACTATGGAAATGTTTTCAGTCCTTTCATTCTGTCTACTAGTGTTGATGCCATTCCATTATCTTTTTAGTGGAGAAAAGAAGATAGCATCATGAAAATATGACAATGCATCTTTTTTGGAAATAAAGAGAAGGAACCTCATTTCTTTCTGTTTAATCCCCAGTGAAATCTGCAATAAGAGCATTTCCAGAGGAAGGCAAAGACACAGCAACTGCATTATAGAAAAACTGTAAATTTAGGGACATAATTTTGGAAAGTTAAGCGATGACAAAGTAATGCTTTCCAGAGAATTATATTAATTATAAATTATAAACATAAATACAACATTTTCAAATTAAAAGGCAGAGTTATAAACTATCAACTATTCTTGCATGAACCAAGATTAATTTTTTGTTTTACCTTGAGGCTTTTTCCTGAGGTTTCGTGCAATACATGCCAATGTTGGCAAAGGCTCATATGCTTAACTAGTTACACTGAAGATAGCCATGTGCATAAGTGTTTGATGAACCAGTCCTCCAGCACTTTCATTTGGTATCTTTTTTTTTCTCTTCCTGTTTTATTGATTGCATTTATACTTGAAATGAAGAATTAAAATATCTTCCATATAGTCAGAGTTTGCTGATTCCATGTGCACTGTACCTGCATCCTCTTTTAAGGAAATGCCCACTTAGAGGGGACACGGAGCATCAAGGGCTTTCTAGGTAGCAGGGCAACTTTCAGATTTTTTCTCATTTAGTGACCTAGTAGTGATTTTCAGTATCAGCTAGTTCCCTATTTGCTCGTTTTCAAAATAGACTGCTGCAGGTTGATTATTGCCCCCTCAATTATGGCGATTTTGTGGATTTTTAATACAGAGGCTGGGTGAAACCTTAAGACATCCATTTATCAAACAACCCCTTCTTCTAAATCAACAGGATGAGGAAAAACAAACAAACAAACAAACCCAGCCCACCAATAAAAGCAATGTAAAACAACAGCAAAAAAAAATCCCCAGACAATAAAAACATTCCCTGCTTCCCTACCTGAAGTAGAAGACAGATAGACTGAAGAACATACATTCAATGTGACTGAAAGGAGATCTGCTGAAGACTACTGACTTCAATATAACAATTAACATTATGGATATGAGGTAAGATGTGTAAGAGGGAACAATCCAAGAGCTGAAAGAACATCAACTACCTGGTACTTCAACATTTGACTTGTTCATTTTTATGCTGAGCTAAGAAGTCACACTCTTTCTAGTATGTCCCTCGCTGAATAATTCCAGGCAAAGTAATAGGTGTTTGTATTCAGATAGAGACTTTTCTATTTTGCCTACCCAGGAAACTCCTCTTTTCAACTGCCTTACCTTTAGCCATAATGAGCAGAGAAGTGCAATAAGGAGGCAGTATTCAGAAACCCAGAACTGGAAGCACCACTAGTGTGGACAATCAGCAGTTGTTCTGTTATACCAAGCTCCATTTACCCCACTTGAACCGAGTTAAAACCTATAAGTCCTCTTTTCTGTTATTAACTCTCAAATGGAAGTAAACCCAGAATTAAACAACTTCAAGACTTTCAATCCCTGTCACACAGCCATGCTCATTCTCTGCACAAGGCCCCAGACATGGCCCAGTTTCATTCCGGGTCACATACCATCCTGTACACCAACAAATAAATGAATAAGATTGTGTTTTCTATTTTTACCAATCAATGACTCCATCCAACACAGCAGTAGCTGCATGCTTGTCTGCAGAAACTCAAAACATTGTTGGCTGCCTACAGTCGCAACCCTGCTAACAAGAAAATAAACTCAACTTCATGAATAAATATACTGATGGTTCATAGAAACCTTGACAAAATCCATAGTTATCAGGGGGAGAGAGTGGGGGAAACGACCAACCAATTCTCATTCTGCAGGGGAAATTACCCAAAATATCAATTGTGCATGCAAATATTTGTTACTAGAAGATCACTAAAATCAGTGCTTAACTGAGTGAATGCTCTACAAAGTGTAAACAGGAAGGACTGACACAAAGAGATTCCAAAGACGTGACCTTGGAAAGCACTTCTTCAAAAGGCAATATAGTTTGTAACCTAAAGTAAAACATCACCATTTTGTTAATCTGTATTAATCTACATTAACTCTCATACAGTCAAGAGGTTCTTTAGGGGTCTACACCTATTTAGGTCTGATTTAGTATAGGGTGATTGTTCAAAAACATGAAGAGAAGACTGGGTGAGAGGACAAACCAAAGCAAACCAAAGAACTGCAAGGGAACGTTTACAGTTCTGTGAGTCTAAGGACCAGAAATTTCAAAAACTAAACTTAAAAACCCCACTGAATTTCAACAGCACTTAGACATCTTACTCTCTGAAGCAACACAGATTTTAACCTTCAGGTGCTTTCTCCTCACAATAAATAGGACTGGTCAGAGAAATTACCCTTGTATACCTATCCAAATCACACTCTTTGGAGGCATCATAATTCTTCAAGACAATAATGCATCCACTCTATTTCTTCACTTTAAAGTAAGGTAAAAGTCCAATAGAAATGAGAAGTTGTAAGTAGTTACAAATCAGCTGAAAAGCAAAAGGTATGGCAGACTTGTTTCCTATTTTGTTTTTGGTTTGGTTTTTTTTTAATTCCATACATCATTTACATAGCAAAATATAACATTCCTTTATTTGTAACTCAAGTTTTTCTGGTCTTCATCTTTCTGGAGAAAAGCCTAACAATTCCAGGCTTTGGAGGCTGAAAAAACAACATAACAGGCAAAAAATTTCTACCAAACCAAAAGTGTTTATAGAAGTCCTACCTGGGAGGACTGGGAGGGGGGGAGGGGGTGAAGCCACTCAAAAGGATTTATGCAGAAAGACTTATTTAGCCTCCATCTGGCATCTAATTTTAAAAGTTTGTTACAATCCTACCTGTGCATTAGTAGTAATAGAGTGGGAGAAAGGATTTCCAATCCATCATCCTCACCTTGCCAGACCACTGTCCCCCAGCTATCTTTAAAAAGGAAAAAGAACTAAGAAAGACACAGTAAGCCAATGGCTTACAGGACTTCAAGTGAAACATCTGCCAGCAGGCACATTAGAAATTTTCTCAGTAGTGGAGTTCATATGTTTGCACAGCTGTTATATATAGATAAATAGATGGTCTTTATCAGAGTTACTTTTCTGTTGTTGTTATTTTAGTTTTGGTTGTGGGGTTTTTTTTATAAAAAAACTAAAATGCATCACCATTAAGTCAGTCCCACCTTCCCCTCCTCCTCTCCCAGTTTGTTTCTCTGGTTTTGCATTCTTCTTCACCTTTAATTGCCTTCTTTAATATCACAGTATCACAGGGTGTTAGGGGTTGGAAGGGACCTTGGAGATCTGGAGATCTTCAAGTCCATCCCCACTGCCAGAGCAGGACCATACGATCTAGCACAAGTCACAAAGGAACGCATCCAGGTGGGTTTTGAAAAATCTCCAGAGAAGGAGACTCCACAACCTCTCTGGGGAGCCTGTTCCAGCGCTCTGTGAACCCTACAGTAAAGAAGTTCCTCCTCACGTTAAGGCGGAACCTCTTGTGCTCCAGCTTACATCCATTCCCCCTTGTCTTATCACAGGGCACGAGTCAGAAGAGGCTGTCCCTTTCCTCTTGACACTCAGCCCTCATCTATTTATAAACATTTATCAAATCCCCTCTCAGTCTT
>JAAGNO010010055.1:64712-93000 GCA_033439905.1 Ceryle rudis | reverse complement strand
TTATATAAAATATATTCTATTATATGCAAATACAGCAACACTTTTTAAAGATACCTATTTTGTTTTCTCATGAAATTGTAAGAAGGGGAAAACAACAAATCAAATTTGCAAAGAAATGTATGTGTAGGTATATCTCAGAATTAACCAGGTTAGATCCTAATCATCTGTGCAATGCCTCATCTACTTCTTTCTTTCAAATGACACATTACCCACCACAAACTCCTAGTACTTCAGCCTCTGGAAACAAGCCAGTGCACACGACTGGCCCCATCTGAAGAAACAGGCCAAACCTCAGTGGCTCCTGTCTTTAATTGGAGAGAGATGATTAACGCCTGCAACAGAAGCCAGCAACACTGAAGCAATGTTCAACTGGTTATTCAGCACAGCACAGACACAAACTGAAGCCCACAAAAAAAACCCAAAACAAAACAACCAAACAAACGAAAAATAAGAGCTTGTGATCAGTTTAACTACATGGTGAGAGTATATTTTCCAGTAACCAATCTGAAATGTTCTTTCCTAATTTGGGAAATTTCAACTCTAACATTTCTCATTCTCTCAGTAGGATTCATCTGTTCAATTCCTTACTCTCCAGGGCATAGCTGATGGGCATCATCCTGCGTGACAACAGACACTGTGTACTCCCAGACTATGCTTACAATGTACAATATTTCACCAATATTTAATACCTATACCTTTTCTCTGGCATAAAGATGATCAGCAACCTAAATTTCAATCTAAATCTGAGCTCACAAAATGCCATCTTAACAGGAACTGTCCTTGCACTGAGTACCTTTATGCTTGCCACGTATATTCTCCAACAAATTATTTTAGGTTTTTGTTTTGTTTTGTTTTTTCATTAAAATGGATTCATTTTTGGAGACGCTTTAGCAAACAAGAAAGAAAAGAGCCATCTCTATTTCTTCCTTTGTTCAGACAAACAATCTCTCAGCTCAATCCCTTGTAACTGCCATCTGCAACAGGCTCAAATGGAAATCCCAAGCCCTTCAGAAGTACACCACAATGGACAGCCTGCTTCAGAGCAGCACTCTGAGACCTGCACTAGATTTTTCTGTAAGAAATTCTCACTTAGCTTTTCTACTAAGAATACATGTGATACATGTTTACATAGTTTTCTAGGTTAAAAATACAAAAATGAAGAGAAATGCGAGTACAAAGTAATTTTTCTGGTGTCTTCCTCCAGGGCATGTTTCCTCCATCCCAGCATGTTCCATTACTCTCCAAACTATAAGGGAAGAGGAAGATGAAACACAGGCACAGGAACATTTTTCTTTTACGTGGTATTTGCACTGGTTTTGCTCACCTGAGAGCCTACATCAATTTATTTGTCACCAAGAAACAGAGCTAAGATCAAAAGGACAAAAGGAATTAATAAAACAGTTTTCAAACCTTTATATTATCATCTAATGATTGGGGGGAAAAAGTGCTACTGAATCATGGTCTTGATTTCAGGTAGTCTAGAAGACATTTCATGGTTTCCTTTCAGTTAATTCCCACATCACAAATGGATGTGGGAAATGGAACAAGTCTTCAGCAAAGTTGACCATATTCACCTGTAAGATCCCTAAATCTGCAGAACACGAGTGCAGAGAGTACTTGGCTGCTCATCATTTGTGAGAATGCAGAGAGGCAGCTAGGGGAGCTATCAGTCTCTTGGCATCATCTCAACACAGAGAACTAAAACCATGGCTACCTGCCATTGCCTCTCTACCAGAAACATCCACACTAAAAACAGGATGGAGGAAAACACTGCTACTGCCTCTCATTACAGTTTCGTTCAACTCCCGTCGCTTTCTGCAGGTGGGTTCCTTTCTTGCTTTGCCTGGTTTTGTGTCTCACTTCTTCCCCCTGTTTTCCATGTTCCTGCCACTGTAGCCTTAATTCTTCCCTGTTTTCCATTATTTTAGTAATTTTATATTTTCAGTTGTTTTTCAAGGGCTTGTATGTCTTTAAGGGTGTTATTTATCTAATAAAGAAATTTGAGCCCACAGCATCCAGGAATCTGTACAAATATTCTGCTTTGGCTCTCAAGAGCGAGCAAGAAAATCAAAGGTTAGGTTTAATGAGGTTTCAAGCTGAAATCCACTTCAAACATGCACATCATAATTTCCTCATCCATACTCTGTGATTGTAGAGACCCAGCATTCATCCTCTACGCAGCTGTCAGTCCCTGTCAGCATTTTCTCAAATTTCAATGAGTGTCTCATCTCTTTGCACTCATATAGTGACTTACCCTTCTTTCCACAGAATCATAGAATCATCAGGGTTGGAAGGGACCTTAAAGATCATCTGGTTCCAACCCTCCTGCCACAGGCAGGGACACCTCCCACTAGAGCAGGTTGCTCAGAGCCCCATCCAGCCTGGCCTTAAAAACTTCCAGGGATGGGGCTTCCACCACCTCTCTGGGCAACCTGTTCCAGTGTCTCACCACCCTCATGGTGAAGAACTTCTTCCTAACATCCAATTTGAATTGGCCCGTCTCTAGTTTTAATCCATTCCCTCTAGTCCTACTATTTTCCCCATTTTTCATTCCTTACCTTCTTTTCTTAGCAAATTATCCTTCAGTTCTTCTCATCTAGATCTGTCTCTTTTGGTAGCTCTCCACATCTTTAAAATTCCCTTTGCCATTCTCCCACCACCTCCTCTTTCTCTCATCTACTACCTCTTCTTGGTTCTGCGCACCAAACCAAGGAGCACCACAGGTGTCAGACCAGGACAGTCCACGTACCACCACATGTACCGGTACCACCAGTGGAGCCCTTGGAAGCTGCTCCTGAGCATAAGGAGCTGGACAGAGGAGGTAAGTGGGCTCTGTGGAGCCACATGAATGGTGATTTCTTCTAATGTGTATTTTAAGTTCATCTATATTTTGCCCTACTTAACACTAGTATTGTAGATAGAGTGTCAGAGCACAGAAGGACAGAAGGAGAGGCACAACTTCTTGTCAGCTTTGGTTTGAGAAATACAGTGGAATGGACTCTCATTATTCCAATTCATGCTGATCAGACCAATATTGAATTAGTAAATTACTGTGAACAAGTTCCAGAATAAATAGCATAAAAAGATTCTTAACTGCAAAGTATACCTTGCTCATTTGTGTTGACAGCTGTAACATAACTAATTATTTATTATACTCTGTAAATTACAAACTCTTTTAAAATATGAACCTTCACTTCTGCTGAGCAATGTTGAAACCTGTTTTCTGGAATTCTTTGGTGAGAAAATAAACAGAGGTATTCTGGCATATATAACAAAGACATCAGCACAGTGGAAAAAAAGGAATCATTTGTACCAATTTTCTCAGAAGAAAGTTTCCTCATAAAAATACATGACTCCTCCTGATATGCTTTTTCCATAACATGGGACAGTTTGCAGGTGGAGAGGAGATATATTGGGATGCCAAGACAAAGTTATTAGCCAGAGCGCAAATAATTTGTGCCTATTTATACAACATGGCCTTCCAATGGAGTCTGCAAACTCATATGAGAATAGAGCACAGAACTGTATTTAGGAAAAAGCAGTATTTCACTAGTATTTCAAGGACTGTGTAATTATTTATTTTATTTGATGGCAAGACTTCAGTATCACTCAGAAATACAGGTGCAATAACTAAAATTGTTCCTACCCTTTTAATATGACAATAAATAAAATACAAGCCCACATCTGGCTTGGACCAGGACAACACAATCATAAGAAGGGTACCAAGCCAGCCTCAAGCCACCAAGCTAATCTGTTTAGAGTCAGAGGAAGGTCGTTTTGTAATCCAGGCTGCTATGATGCAATGGAATGAGTAAAACTGAAACACACACCTTAGGAAGGGTAAAAATTACATGCTTGTATGTATTTTGGGTGAAATTGCCAATTAAGGAATGGCATGCTGTACACTGAACCTGTTGTTCAGAACTGTGACTGTATTTCAAACAATGATGATCAAAATATTTGTAGAATTAAAGAAAAATCTACAAATCCTTCTCCAAGCATTTAAAAAGAAAGACAACATCCATGAGCTTGTTTTTTTTATGACTTTTAAGTAACTGGAATTGACTGTGTCAGAAGGCACAGTCAAAACACAATATTTTTTTTAAAGTGGTATTAGAAAAGGCCTATTCAAGCTTTACTATGTTCAAATTGTATTTAAATCTACACTTTTAAAATTATATTTCTGTAATAACCTGCAGCCTAGCCCACAGCAAACCATTTTTATGGTGCATGTATATAAACCACAGCGTTCTAGCAGAGCAATCCGATACAGCATCAAGTTATGTAAATCTGTTGCAATTGTCTTCGGTGTTAAAATGCACACAACAGTCAGGAGGCCTTTCCAAAAGCAATACTGCACCTCAGACAGAAAGGAAGGACCAACCTAAGGAGCTTCTAGTGAACCTCCAACAAGCCCTGATTAGTGTAATGATGGTGCTTTGTGCTTATACACAAAAATATAGGAAGAGAAGTTTCTTCATCCCTGGACATGTCAGCATCTTAAAAAACAACCAAAGCAAGCAAACAAACAAAGCTCTTCCTCAGCCCTAAGCTGTCAGAGAACTGGCAGGTGCCAGAGAGCAACTGGGAAATGGGCTGGAACTGGAAAAGGTTACTAGCTGCATTTATTTCCTCAAGGCAGGACCAGCTCTGCCTACATCATTCTGACAATTGCCTAATCTATCCTTAAAGGCCCTTAAGGAGGAAATGTCATCTGGTAATGTAGCAAAGTATGTGTAGTCCAACACTCAGCCTGCTTACAGAAATGCAGAGCAATATCAAACCTCTGTAAAACTTCCAGTTTGCAACTGAACTAGTCGCAACTGGAGGGAAGTTTTCCAGCTGTACTTTGTGTCTCCTAATCAAGGTTTTCCTGCTATGTTCGTCACATTATATAAAAAGTCATACTGGGTGTTAAGAGAGGAAACATCTACTACATCTAATTTTCTTCTGAAATGCAGTGACAGAATGACTTGGTTTAATGTGCTTCATTCCTAATCAGACTGTTTTCTTCCAGGAGCCTTCAAACAGTGTAACTAATTTCTTCCAGTATTTTTCTCAAAGGAATTCAAGTCAACTAGTCTACTGCTCCTTTAGATTGCACAACCCCTTAAAAGGAGGAAAAACAAAACAACCAAAAAAACCTCCCCCCCCACACACACAAAAAAAACCAAAAAAAACCCAACCAACCAACCCACCCCAAAAAAACCACCACAACCAAAAAAACCACAACCACCAACAACAAAGGAACAGACAGCACCATTTTCTTTCCTTGGCCCTTACCAACCTTCAGGGACTTAGTGATGAGAAATTCCAAAAGCTGTATAACCCCCAAAGCAACCCCCCCTCTTATACGAGCTGCCACCACACGTACACAACCATGAAAACCTCTGTCTCAAACTGTCAGCCACTAAATACAATTTGGTATTTGAAGTTACACAGAACTGTTAAGGCTGGCTAGTACCTCCTTAGTATGACTAACAACAGCCTGGATAGCACTGCTTGTGTGAATATTCTCCACAAATACACTGGCTGGCCTTGCATCACCTTCTGTAAGCTACATCTCTTCACTTTTATGTTCTACCCTATCATCTACTTCTGTATCTTCCTTTGCCATTCCTGCATTTCAATATGCAGGGCGTCTTTCGTCATATCCATTTTACTTCCTCTATTTCTGTGTACAAAAGCAGTGCTTGTAGCATTTCTCAAAGGTTTTTAATTTTACACATTTTCAGAAGCTTTAAAAGAAAAATTACAAGACTGCCAGAAAGCAATAATGACTTATTCACTTTCACAAAGTACTCTACCATACTTAACACCCACTGGAGTATTTGCAGGTTTTGGAAGAAGAGGACCTAGACATCATTGCACTAATGCAAGGCATTTGTCATTGAAAAGACCAACAATCCTTTCTACGCTACTGAAAAATACCACAGACATTACCTAATCATAAGCTTTGTTATACAGCATTTTCTAATAGCTGTAATAGTCTATTGTCTGCTTCAAGATGAGCAAGAAAAAACAGTGTGCCCATCTCTTAAAGATTCATTAAACATAAGCTTTTTAGTCAGCATATAAAACTGCTCATCTTTGTGCTCTGAAATCCACTGAAAGATTGCACCATTTGTAGTGCTTTTACTGCTTAATGTTGGAGAGGAAAGATTAATTGTTGTTGAGCATGTTCCTGAAAAGACCCAGAAGCAGCACCTTTCCTTATTTTTTCAAATGAAAATACACAGGTTATAGTATTTCCATTTGCGCGCTGACAAAAGTATTAAACTTTGAGATTTAAATTCCTGCTTTGGGGGATTTTTTGGGGCTTAGTGCAACAAAAACTTAAGATTAATTTTGCCCACTCTTTTCTTCTTTAATTTTTAGTAATCCCTGCTCCAGTTTTGGGTCATTCAAAACAGCAGTGCTTTTCTGAACAAAGGCCCACATATATTTTAATTTCTTATAGCTAAAAAGTAATTCAAATATATTCAACAGATTAAGGAATATGGACTAAGTGCAATTTAATGAATAATAGCTTTTGAGAAGAAAACCTTATATTTCTCAAAAACATAGTGCATTCTTAATTTCCACTGTTGAGGACTACAGAAAGAGCTTCAGTATAAAATACATTGGGGTTTAGAATCCATATGTATTCAGGAAGTATCTGCAATAAATTTAGATTTACCAAAAATAACAAAAGACCCGGCTACACTGAAATTTTTCCACAGAAGACAGTAGACAGGCACAAATTCTTACACCTTCAGAATCTGTCCTCAAGAAGTTATACTCAATTATCATTACTAGATTTTTTTTTTTTACCTTCCCAGATTCTGAGATCAAAGACCACCCTGTCCATGTCCATGTATTAAACAAATATTCTTTCTGAAGAATCTTCCTCTCTGCCTGGCTCTCAATCTGAAGTGTGCCATTATAGATGTCTAGCTCCTGAGATTTAAATTTTTCAGAAAAACACCACTATACACAGAGAAACCTGTGAACCCAGAGAAGGGCATTCTCTTCAAGACAGTGTTGGTCAATGAAATGAAGAATGAAAAATTGAAACAGTTTTCTTAAACATTAAATTTTAATCTAGTACTTTCAGAAAAAAAAATTAAGAAGTACCATCTCCAGGAATATATATCAGCAATAAATATAATTAGAGATTATAGGCACATATAAACAGAATGTCATAAAAGGAGTGGATTTTAAAATAAATAAATAAATAAAGCTGACAATGCCTTTTCTCCTCCACAGTTTATCGCTATCCTTTTCAGAAGAATTTCAGCCTGCTTTCTAAATAAAAAAAGTCAGTACACTGTAGAAGAGATCACTATCAATTAGGAAAATTGGTAATGCTGACATATAAGATAATGAATAAAGCAACCTGAGACAAGACAAGAACAGCAGTTACCTGGCTTTGAAACTGAGGTCTTCTCAGACTCAAGAAGCTAAAGCCAAATGCATGCAGCATTTGACATTTCCCCTGCCACTCTAAGAGTAGCTTCAAAGAGATTACAGTGATGTTGTATATATTGTCAGATAAAGGAAAGAAATTTTTAAATGGGGAATGAAGTGACACCATCACGTGATGTGTTCAACCCTTTCAAACTATTAAAGGTCAGTCTCAGCATTAGTTCAGGCAAAAAGAGAGATTATCTTGCATTAATTTTCATTCAATACATACACGTTCGGTGACACTTCTGGACACAGTTAAAATGATGCTTTAAAACAGTGCTAATTTAGGTTAAGGAGATAATAAGCCACTGCATCCACCTGCAATTACAATTAAGCAGTATCTCAGGATATTCAAGAAATATTTTTAGACTGATAATTTATATTTAATGAAATAAGAACACTCTACCTTCTTTCTGGAACTGCGGTTGACGGTACTGAGCTTTGTGATACAGGGGATTTGCTGCACAGGGCCAACACGTTCCCAAACTGAGCTGTTTACTGCATACCCTGTGATTGCTTGCACAATCCCGTGTAAATCTGCACACAGCCTGTGAGGCTGTGATTTTCAAAACAATATAGGGCTTCCATAACAAATCCAGTGAGGGCAAGGTTTTCGTTTTTTTTGTTTGTTTGGGATTTTTTGTTGTTTGTTTTGGGTTTTTTTTGTTTTGTTTTGTTTTTCTAGTTCTAACATTTACAGTTAAAGTAGATGCACACTGATGGGCTCATGAGAATGAGTAATCATCATTTAAATCCCTTTGACTTCTGAGAAGGGGACTACAGTTTGCATTCTAATTTCTGAACTGAACAGTGCTTCATGCAAATTAATAATAAAGGACAGGTCCATCCCACATTGCCAAGTAGGCAGTCTTTTCAAGGAAGTTACTGCTTCAAAACTGTATTTTGTACAGATTTCAAAATGAAAAAAAAAAAAAAATGCAAAAAAACCAGCCTGGACTGCTCTGCAGTAGTGATATAATACGGAGATATTAATGATTAAAATTCACATGAATCATAATAAGAAACATTCATGCAATTAAAGGTTTTTGTTATTAGCAAAGGCACCAGATATTAGACATTACATAAAGATGACACCCCACATGTTAAGAATATCAGAAAGTTCATCAACAAGTGGTAAAAATGAGGAGGAAAATAGAACGTTGTAACACAGCCATTTTATGAAGATTTTTTTATATCAGCTGATCTGCCAGTCAAAACCAGCACACTGAATGTCAAGGCGCAGTGGAACAGAAATACACTGGCTAATCCAAGCTTCCACAAACTAAGAACATAGCAGTAAGACTGGAACTATCAAAAACATGGCCAAGTAGTGAAAACACTATTGTGTTTTCATATGCCAAATTTCTAACCAAACCTTCTCCAAATAATAATAAAAAAGCCCAAACCTACCAAAAAACATCACCAAAATCCCCCTTTAGAAGAAAGAAAGAAACAAACAAACCCAAACAAACAAAAAAAACCCAACAGAACAACAAACAGCTCACAGTTCAAGAATGAAATCAAGAACCAGATGCAATGGTCTGGCAACAGGTATACAATAAATATTGGGGTGGTAGAGGGGGACAGAGCATTTAATTTGAAAGCATGTTTTCTCAGCACACCAATAAGTGAGGCAAATTTAATATTTTTTGGAAATCTTTCTAAACATATAGATGTAATCATTATTTATACTGTCAGATTATAGAAATATTTTCTGGTTTGAAGTGGATTGACTTTGCGTATTGAACAATACATGCTCTGTTCAGCTAACAGTATTTCAGACAGCTCCCAGTCAAGCAGCAGCCTGGCGTACCATGCTCCATATGAATCAAGACCTTTCACACATCTGTCAGACACTGTTCTGAGAGCTCATACTGTTTGAAGGTCAAGCTCCTTCCTACTACAGTCAGTACACCCAGTTGGCACAGCAATGCCAGCCATGAAAAGTTCCCATTTGCTACTCCAACCACCCTCTTATCCAACCTCACGACAAACCTTGAGGCAGAAATAATGACAGTTTTCTGGTGGATCTTGTCCACACATTTCATCTTTTTGAGACTTATTTTAATAGAGGTAAAATTTATGCTAAGCTGTACACCTGGTTAAAGTAGCATTCCAGATCTAAAGTGTAGGAAAAATGTTTCTTACATGCACTAGTTCTTACACTTGAGCACAGAAAAAAAAGTATCATTGTCAAGTGCGACTAAAACACTTAATTAGATGCAAAATAATTCTGAGGGCCAGCAGCTGGCTCTTGCAACTTTGTATTGTAGCAGGAAAGCACATCACAAGGAGCTGGATCTGCTGTTGTGATGCTGCAGGGCATAGGCTGAAGCTGTAGGGAGAAACAACAAAGGAGTATGGATGTACCAGATGGCAAACATAAACCTAGGACAAAGCCAACTATCCCCTCTAGCGTATTTTACATACTGACGGCTATGGTTACTTATAACATTGCCAATACAGCCTGTCCATCTACACTTACCTATAAAATGAGTTGAGGTCAAATACTATCATCGTATGTACTTGTCAAGTAAGGTTTTGGGTTTTGGGGTTTTTTTGGTGATGTGTCACTTATTTTATTCTAATGGGTAGTTTGGCAGAATTCATCTCATATACCTGACATAAAAATATTGAATTAAAGCAGAAAAAGAAATACTGACTATAAAAAAAAAATATTAATCCTTCATTTAGGATTTTTATAATAATATACTCAAACTTGAAAGAAAGAATAACTTACATGCCAAGAAGTTACAATGTAGCTTGATGATCCATACTAACAATCAACATCAAATCCATAATACAATCAAAGCTTATAAAAGGTGTGTACTATTTCTAGGTAGATCACATATCCCTTACAAGGTACATTAAATACACATCTGAAATATGGAAATGGCACTTTAAAAAAAAAAAAAAAAAAAAAAGTCTTTTAAAATGGGCTGTACCTGAAAATTCTGAAATTCTAAAATCTCGAGAAGAATCTTTAGAAGCCTTTCAGCACCATTTAAGAACAAAAAGTAGGACTGTCCTACTTCCTTAGCAGAGCAGAACTGCAGAGTTAGTATTTAACTGTGTAATTAGGCATTGCAGGAAAAAGTATTTCAGACAACAATATCCATCAGAGATGAAGCTATAAAGCTTCACCAGAAGAAACCACTGCAGGAGTTTGAAAGATATTGTTCATTTCACCACACTGAGAGTGGTAACAGAATAAACACACTTGTTGAATTTTATGTATCTAAAAAAAAAAACCAAAACACATATGCCCAGAGTATAGAGTAATTCATATTCACAGTCAGTCTAACCTATTATCACTCAATTTACTTTATTCAAACTGTAATATCTTCCATGAATTAGGGATTTAGCTTCTTAGGGATCTGATCTGAAGCATAAGTGTTTTTTAACTGCTTTAAAACAAACCAAAATTACTTATGTTTTGTAAGTAGAGGAAATGTAAAAAAAAAAAACAAAAACAAAACCAACCCATATACATTCTACTTTTTTTTGCCCTGCTAGGAAGTATGGTAAAAAGCAGACATTTATTGGTTTCTGAAATGCAAAGAGTTATGTGCAAAGCCTTCACAGTTCCCTTATGACACCTGCTGTCATAAAGCAGCGGGTGAGGTTGAAGAAGTACGTTGAGGTACAGCACCAGAGCCACCCAATACACTTCAGTGTTGCTAAGCTGCACTAATGATCTGTGAATGCACTCTAAGTATTGGCATGCAAATAAGGCATCCTGAAGAATCTTCTCTGCCAAATTTGCCACATTTATTACAGCTTGGAAAAAAAAAAATCTTTAGAAAATAGGCCAGGTTTTCACTCAGCTAAACTTGGCCACAAACACATACACAATCTGTCAGGGATCAGCAGCATCATCACAAAGAAACACAGCCTCTTTTGTGTAAAGCTGGGTAGTCAAGAATCCTGCAAAAAGAACAAGGTATCCGGCTTTAAAAATAGCCAAAACCAGAAGCTGCACAACGCTCAGTGCTACTTGAGTATAATTACTCCAATGGACTGATGCCGAACTTGAGAACACAGATGAGAGAAGGAAAGTATTTTTCTTCAGCCTACACTACAACAGATAGCTGGAGTAACATAATCAGAAGTATAGGAATGTGTGCAGTACAGAAGGGATACAGGCTATAAACTATTATCCACAAAAGAAAATCATGATCTGTTTTAAATGTACTATTTCAACAATGAAATGGAGATCCGTTCCTTTCTTTCCTTATTTAGTTTCTTTCCTATTTTTATTTCTTTTACATAGTCATCACGGTGGCCCACCTCTGTAACCTCTTGAATCCGAGTGCTCCAGGTGGAAAAGAGACAGAATTTGCTCTCATCCCCAGGAAGATTTTACACTGGGCTAAGCTTATAATACTCCCTAAACATTTCAATGCAAAGTTTTACAATTAAAACTTCTTATAACAGAGAATTTTTTTACCATAAGTATATGATAAAATCAGTTCAGGTGCAGAAGTGATGTAAAAGTCTCACGTCAGCATATGACAGGCTGGAATATCTGGCATCCTAAAATATTTGCTGGTGGGGATGGTGGGGAGGGAGATAAGAATCGCTCTCCCAGATGCTACTCCAAACTTTCCATCTCACACTGTCCAGTGTAGGTGTTGCAGTTCACCTGCTAGCACCCTGTCATACAGCATCTGTAGAATCATCATCTCAACAATATCTCTCACAACAAATGTGCCAAGATTTCTCAAGAAACATTTCCAGTTATCTAAAGGAAGGAGACAGAAAAAACATTTTGCTGCAATCAGTGTTTATGCCATTTCCATGGTGTCTTCTAATCTTCTGAATTTTAGAACATGGCATGTAGCATCATTTCATTTTCCTGCCTCTGTGTCTTTGAAAGAGCCACCAGATAATGACTCATGAGTCAACATGAGACATCTATAATCCATTTCAGCAGCACTATTTGCTGACATCCCTTATGTTTTAAAAATGCATTAGCATGAAAATGTTTGTTCCCACCATCAATTTAACTGACCTTTCAGATGACTATGTTTCTCTAGAACATAAGCTTCATCATGCCTCTTCTTCACTGTCAGTCACCCATCAGAATTCAAAGCTCTCTTACTTCTAAAGACATCCCTTAGGAAGATCAAAAGCCAAGCCTCTCTGTAGCAAAGATTAATTCAGAACTAAAATCTCATTTCAACTCCAAAGACATATTTGCTTTTGTTCTCCAACTGAGAATGGCAGAGACATGAACTGGCTTCAGACTACCAAGTCTTTTTGCTGTAAAGACTGTGAACTTACTGAAAATGTTGCCCCTTGTCCCAGCAAAGTTCATTTAAGGTGACTGAAGTTAGCTTGTTAAGAAAACAACAAAATCACACCAAAAAACCTGTTGAGATTTTAGAGGCGAAGTGTTTGCAATTGAAAATCTATCCCACAGCAGAATTGTTTACAAGATCTTGCTAAATTGCCTCTAATGTTAAAAGCATTAGACCAGTATCAGATCAGCACATTCAGCTTTTAAAAATGTCCTGTTCACTCAGAAGGAAGGCAGCCTCTGACTTGTCATCACCCCTCATCAGCTCAGTACACCACAATTATGGAAAAATTGAAAACCAGGCACATGAGTAAAATTCACAGAGGGGAAAAAAAATAAAAATAAAAATTGTTAATTTCCACAGTCTTTTCTCCCCAGAAGATAAAAAAATTAAGAACTATAGGAAAACATAAATATTTTTAATGCCTCAAATTCAACAGAACTACTGAGCATAACACATACACAACCTTAAAATAAAACTAATGACAATGTGTCTATTCACAAGTTTGTAATTAAGCTTATTCTTAAGTGCTCTATCAAATCAGTTCCTTGATGAATATCTAAAATTTCAGGAAAAACATGTACCATTATAACAACTCATGTTGCTAGAAAAATATTAGGCTAAAGATTCACTCAATATTAAAGACAAAGGTCCCTTCACCTGGAATACTGCATCCAGCTCTGGAGCCCTTAGCACAGGAAGGACATGGACCTGATGGAGCAGGTCCAGAGGAGGGCCACAAAGTTGATCAGGGGGCTGGAGCACCTCTCCTATGAGGACAGGCTGAGGGAGCTGGGATTGTTCAGCCTGGAGAAGAGAAGGCTCTGGGGAGACCTAACAGCCACCTTCCAGTATCTGAAGGGAGCTTATAAAAAGACTGGAAAGGGCCTGTTTACAAAGGCCTGTAGTGAAAGGATGAGGGGAAATGGTTTTAAATTAGAAAGGAGTGGATGTAGATAAATGGATGTAGATAAATGGAAGTAGAAATAAGGAGAAGTTCTTTACCACGAGAGTGGTAGAGCACTGGAACAGGTTGCCCAGGGAGGTGGTTGAGTCCTCATCTGTGGAGCCATTCAGTCTTACCAGAAAAAACACTTTTGTTTCTGCCAAATCTGTCACAGAAGTTTAATATTTCAGCTTTCTCTGATGTGTGTGCACTGTGGACAGCTTAGAAAATCTTTTAGTAGACATAGGAAACAGTTAGCAATGTTTACCTTGTTCTTTTCACATAGAAAAGTGAGTACAGGTTAAAAGGGTGGAAACACACAGAAAATTAGACACACAACACAGATGTTCAACCTGTAAAAGTGCAGCAAACCAGTCCACACACAGACACCCCCTCACCCCCCATATTCTATCTGGTCAGATTCTCCAAAAAGTAAATCACTTTATTAATTTGTTTAGTATTTATAACACTAACTTACACTTTCATTCCTTAGAGGATTCCTCTTCCTTCTCTATTATATAACAAATAACAGTATTTATAACCTTAAATACATACTCTAACAAAGTCTGTTCAACACTTGTGCAGGTTTCAATCCACTCTGCTCATGCAAGCAGGTGTTCCTAAAGATAAAATCTAAATCAGTTTATCTGAACTGCTTCAGTTCATGTCACCTGCAGACTTCTGTCCTGCAGCTTTTATAGATACATGAACTCAATTGGATGAGAAAGTAAAAAAAGATTTAAGCTATGCAATGCTTAGTAGCTCTGCAGAATTTAGGACCTCAGATGTGCCACATTACACTTCACCTGCTCTGTAATTCAGTAAACAGGATGCTCTGGACCATAACGATTTACCTGCAAAAACATTACATTTTTATAGACATCAATTCATAAACACCTTCAAGGTACCAAAAACTCCCAAGATGTCTATTGATTTATGATTTTTTTTTTAAATATATATTCCCTCACATATATTCACATACATATTCCTTTCTGCTTTTCCACAAGAGAAAAAAAAATCTCACACAAACAGCGACAAACTGGCTGCACATAAAATGCTGCACATACAGGATGGCTGTATTCAAAGTGCTGCAAAAGCAGAATATAAATGAACAAAGATAGAAGCATTATCTTCCTCCAATTTTATACTATTATAATAATTTTAAGCTTGAAATTTGGAGGTAGATGCATGCTAATTGTCAGTCAATGCCCTCCACTTAATTCTCTATTACTGGGTTCATCATTTTCCTTCATTCCTTTTTCTTAAGGGAGGCTGCACTTTCGCAATTACACCTCCTATTAGCGAGATATTTTTACTTCAAGCACTACTACTGCTTCAGTTTTGAGGCACAACCCCACATGCACCCATGGAAATATACAGTGAAAAGCAAAATGAGGTTGCATTTCAAAGAAAGTTATTTTTTCACTATTGCAGGTAAACTACAATACACAACTTACTTGTAGTGTACTGTAGTGTCCTGCATTTGTATTGAGGTAAAAACATCATTAACAGATGATGCAGTGCATTGGATACTGAGAGTACAGAGAGAGAATGAAAGAACATACACAATATAGTATGTCTCATGAACCTGTAGCATTTCTCATGAGATCGAGAACACAGTTTCAAATGAAGGGAAGAGTAGTGTAGGCTAAGCTGCAAAACTAAGATTCTGACCATCTCAATTCTTTATGATTTTAGGGGTGGTTCGTTCAGTTTTACACACCTTGTCTGCGTACTTCTGTATACTAACTAGATACAGAAAAATAAGATGCAGGGTGTGAAAGTCAGTCAAAACAACTTTATAGACTCAAAAGAAAATTAAATGGAATGCTTTCATCACTAAATGGCAAGAAAACTCAGAAAGAAAGAGATCATATGAAAGCTGGAATGGATCACAGCTGGACAAAAAGGAGTGCTCCAGACATTACAAAGTGTTGTTTGTTTGTTTGTCTTTAAAAAAAGAGTGTAAATGTATATAATTAAATTATAGCATCCTAATAAATTGTACCATTAAATATAAATTGTTAAATAAGTACATTAAAAATTAAGGTTTATGATAAATTTTTTGTGGTAGTCTATACTGATGGTAAGGCTATTCAATAAACATCCATCATTCCCAAAGGGAGCTTTACACTGAAATTTATGGAAGTTTCAACCACATGAATTTTTTTGTAAAGTTTGAAGGAAAAAGAGTTATCAATTCTGTTTTACCCTTGTTTCCCAATGACCTGATAAATGTTAATTGAAGGTAAATTATCTATTATAATTAACATGCAAACGACACTGCCTGTCCTTTTTATTATTCTTTTGATCACCCATAAGAAAAGTCAGCTAAACAGCATAGTAACTGTTGAAAGAGCAGCCCTTCCAGGAGAAAGGACAGTCAGTCAGTAGCATAATCACACCAGGAAGAAGAGACTTACCTACATGCAAGTAGCTTCTGCTTCCATTAAAGTTAATGGGGAACATTTCACACATCACCAGACAACGAAGCACAAGAAACCGTGCTGCAGTACCATCACTTTGTTCTCTCTCTACTGAGCAACTCTTTAATATGAACACCCACAATCTCTATAATCAGGTATTTCTTGCTCTATGGTGTAGGCAACCTGCACTATACAATTATTCAGTGCAGTGGGCATTGTAAAGAGAAAATGCAATATGAACTTGGACATAAGGATAACTTTATTGTTGAAATGGATCAGAAGTGTGTTAGGAACCTTTTAAGTTCAAAAATACTTTCTTCCTACTCTGGATCCCTCATGCAAAGCAGGTCACCTCATACTTTTGAAAGGTAGAAGAGGATTTTGTGGCCTGCATAGGAAAACAGGTCTCAGACCTTAGTACTTACTGCTGCAATCAAGGGACAATTTAACTTCATGACTAGTAAAACAGAACTTCAGAATGCTGAAATAAGCCTCTAACCAAATTCACATCTACATCCAACAAGAAATCTACTTAAGTAAGGGCCATGTTCCCTCTGCATCTGCCAGGAATACTTGGTGCTTCCCATTGGAACAGCCCTCTGCAATTGCTTAGTTCTGGCCCCATCACGTAGCTGAGACTAGCATTTACTAGAAAAAAACCCATCCTTCCCTCAATCTGAGTTTTCCAGAGACCTTGATCTGAAATAAGTCATTTTCAGAAACCAAGGCTAGGGAAAGAATATTTTTCGTCACAAAAAAATGACAGGTTTTTCAAAATACTACTCCTTCCTACAGAAAGACAGAACACTTTAACCTCTTGAGATCTTTACTAGCCCTTTGCCTCGTGAACTAAATACAGTTTTAATTAATTATAAAACAATACTAAAAGCTTCCAAGAAGAAGCTCCCACTTCATACATGAAGTTCAAGAAAATAAACGTGCCAAAAATGTCTTCTAAGCTTTCCTTTGCTCTTCATTCTGCTCAAAAAATACCCATTCCAGAAACATTTCTTTGAGCATTTGTTGTTTGAGGAATGCTGGTACATTTTTCTCCTAAAGGAGGAAAGCAGACGAATAGAGATACTCAACTACTAATGCCTGTTACAGACCTGTTTGTTGTCGTCTCCCTTCCCCAAGCTATTTTATCCATTTCAGTGACTGCAGAGCTCAGAGTAGTTCCAGGTAATCCAAGTGAACAATGTCAAAGTAGAAATCAAAGTAGAGGACATATATTTTCATAGACCTGCCAACAAGAGAAGTAATCATCTTCTCTAACCTGAACAAATGACTCCATGAAATGAAGTAAAAAAAAATTTGTGCAAGAATCTGTCAAGAGATCCAGCAAATGTGTATGCAACCTCCGGTACTGCCCTGGTTTCACTTCTGTAAGAACAAGCTCTGTATCTGCTCACACTCTCACCAGCCACCAGCCACTAATTCCCAGCTGTCAGGTCCCTCACATCCCAGTCTCCCTGTCTGGGTAGCCCTGCTCCTTCTACCTTGTTCCTTCTATCAGAAGAGCTGCATTTGTCAACTCCTCTCTTACCTTCCCTTTTAAATCATTTCCAACCAGTACATTAATACATTAATACTTTATTTCTGCTGGTTCTACCATATTCAAACTTCCTTCAGTTTCCCAAATCAGGATCTTTCCTTAGTCCTCCATCCTGTTATCCCATGTCTAGTGCCACCTACTGCTGGAAACCTGCCATGTGGAAAAGGACCTGGGGGTGCTGATCAAGAGCCGGCTGAATGAGCCAGCTGTGTGCCCAGATGATGAAGAAGGTCAACAGCATCCTGGCTTGTGCCAGAAATAAGGTGGCCAGCAGGACTAAGGAAGTGATTGCACCTCTGTATTCAGCACTGGTGAGGCTGCATCACAAATACTGTCTTCAGTTTTGGGCCACTTACTATCAGAAAGACATTGAGATGCTGGAACATGACCAAAGAAAGGTAACAAAGCTGGTGAGGGGCCTAGAGAACAAGTCTAGTGAGGAACAACTGAGGGAACTGGGGTTGTTTAGCCTGGAGAAAAGGAGACTCGGGGCAGACCTTATCGCTCTCTAGAACTGCATGAAAAGAGGTTGTAGAGAGGTGGGGGTCAGTCTGTTCTCCCGTGTAACAAGTGATAGGTCGAGAGGAAACGGCTTCAATGTGCACCAGGGGAGGTTTAGGTCAGATATGAGGAAGAATTTATTCACAGAAAGGGTTGTAAAGCATTGGAACAGGCTGTCTGGGGAAGCTGTGGAGTCACCACCCCTGGAGATACTTAAAAGACACATAGATGTGGTGCTCAGGGACATGGTTTAGTGGTTACTTGGTAGTGCTAAGGTTAATGGTTGGACTTGATGATCTTCAAGGTCTCTTGCAACCAAAACAATCCTATGATTCTACTTTCCCACACCTGCTCCACTTCTGCATGCAAGCTATCCACCTCCACAATCTCTGTCCATCCATATGGCTGCCTGCGCTGTGCCACACCGAGTCACCGAGGTGGGGCTGAGGCTTGAAACCAGTACCTGTCAGGACATGCATAGCTGTTATCTTCAAATAACTGAAGACCCCAGTTCCCCTTCTGCTCCATAATACCAAGTAGCAGGCAAACAACCAGCAAGAGCAGCTGGCTGTGCAGAAGGCAGGTGAGATTGAAAGGCTAGCATGCGTGCACCATGGGAAAAAGACCAAGGATGCTGCCTGTAGACCCCTGAGCTCAGAGACCTCACTGGAGGGCACATGCCTGAAGTCTCTGCCTGTTACCATGCAAGAGGTCCAGTTTTCCTGACAATAATTCCTTCCCTGCCCACATTCTAGCAGGAAATGTTCTTCTCAGTAACAAGATGCATCTTTGAAACATTGAGCTGATGAAGTATTTTTTTTTTTATACTGGCCATATTGAGCTGGATGTTCATAGGAGAGGCAAAACGTACATCCATTATGCAATGGAATTTTTATATATTTGAAAACTTATGTTCCTCCTCACTCTTCCCCTCTCGAGGCTTAATAATGCTAATCCCTTACTATGAGCTCCAATTTAAGGTAATGTTTCTCAGATCCCAGCTTGCTTTTCTTGTTTCCTTCTGGATTGAAATTGGTCAACATCTTTTCTACAACATCTTACCAAAGCTAAATAGAAAAAAAAAAAAATTACTTTTTGTGTCTTACTTTATGCTTAAACTTAGTGTGATGTTTACACTCTGTAGTCACATGCCATCCTTACAGAGTGCCTGATTCCCACACATTTTTTTCTTTGGCCAACTATGTTGAATACAGACCTTCACAGAACCCCGAATTCCCTCCCACTGCCTCCTCCTAATGTGTACTAATCAGCTCCAAAAAAGTGACATATGAAGCTGATACTACAGAACCTGAAAGCTCTTAGTGTGACTTTTCTGCATCATCAGCTTCATGATACATCTGGTCCCAGATACAGCAAATACACAGTACTAACAGAAACATTCCACTTCATCTGGGGTCTTCAACACTGACTTGGTAGTTTTTCTCTCTCACAAAACCCAATTCCCTCCTATCTCAAACAACTCATTTAGCTTGTTTCAAAAGTTCATAAGTCATTTACCTTAAGAGACAGTTAATATGCAGAGACCTTACTATCACCACAGCAGGCATATTTCCCCAAGAGTTCACAGAGACTAAATTTTATAGGAGAAAAAGGGGAAAAAAAAAAAGTAATAATAAATACAACATGGCCAACAGGGTGCCTGGTTGAAGAGCACTCCCACATCACACACAGTCTTCAGAAACTTCAATATATTTCTTATCCTGACCTCTTCACTCTTCTTCCTCATTCCCATTGTCACAATAAAAATGACAGAGGTCCTAATAATAAATGTGATACATAACTTACATTCACAGCCATGACATCACGGTCAATCCATGTAGATTAATGAAGAGAGTAAATCCTTTTAAACAGCAGAAATCATTATTTAAATACAACAAAGTGAATTATAGGTGAGTATATTACCTTCAGTGTCAATCACACCATTCAGTTCTTCAAAACAGACTTTAAATTAAGCTGCAACAGTCACCAGCATCATTCCCTCATGCTTACGCTTGCCCTTGCTTAGAAGGTTCTTCAAAAAGCAAGTCTGGAAGAATACATTTATAATTTAATTTTAATTGAAAGTTTTTCTGGATCACTTTGGACTTCAGATCTATTATCAGGTACAAAAGAATCATGAATAAATCTAAACAGATCTATCATAGCTTCAAGTTATTACAAGATGGTTACAGGTGATCTGAATGAGCAGGACTTAAAAAAACAAACCTGCAACCTATCATATCAGTAATTCCTCTACTTATGTTAGTATCAGAATATCTATATTTTTAGGACTTCATGTGCAAGGACAATTTCTATTGCTTTATCATATTGCTGGATTCACACTACTTGGCTAAAATTTCAGGTTTTGCTAAATACATCATAACTGAAACAACTGACACCTTAGTACTCAAAAGTCTAACTGTATAGGAAAGCATTTATTTGCCTCTTGTCAAATCACCTATTTGACATTCACTACGTAAGTGCTCTCCACAAAGTTAGACAACATGGCTGAGCAGAAAAGCTGTGGTCTGTTTTACCTCTTGCCCAACAGCTTACAATATGACCTTCAGTAAACCACCTCCTGCTTGAGTTTCTGTGGAACAGAGGTAACATGCTTGCTACCTTCATGTGCTGTATACGGCCAAGCTACAAGGATGATGCACACTTTTCAAAGATGACAAACTCCATAGAAAACTCACACTTATCTCAGTAAGACAGAATTTTACCCTCTGAGGATTCAAAAAGTATTCATTCAAAACTGAAACTTCCAAAAGACACACTCAATACCTGTTGATGAAGAGACTGAAAATGGACAAAATGACATAGGAATAGTAACCAAATTCAGCCATTCTGTACATTCAGCACATTTTTTTTTTCCCTGAACATCATTAATTTAAAATTTAATTAAAGCCAAAAGGTCAAACCACTGAAATTAAAACATTAACCTAAAGAAGGCTTAATAGACATTTTCTATTCTACTCACCTTCTTGTAGCTAGATCACAAATGATACTACTTACTTTAAAATATTGTCTACACGCATGTAGGCATCTTTTCTGCAAGAGATAGGGTCCCATAATTCTACAGAACACATAGCAGAGTCCTTTAAGCTTTCTGAAGAAGACATCAATGTACTTCAGGTGACTGATCCACAAGAAAGTAAAAGGCATCAGAAGTGCCTTACTGAGAAAGTCAGACCACCACTGAAGCAAGAGAACAGACAACACAACAACCAGAGTATAACCCCAAAGGTCTTCAGTTTCTGAAGCTTAATCTTACCCTGGGACCTTATGTCTTTCCTGCAGCTAAAATTCAAGTAGTATCAAGGTCAGAGTTCACCACTCAGTGATACCATCTTTCTGGATTCCAACTGCAGAGCTCCATCATCTGCCTCATAACAAGCTTGAAACTATCCTGAATGAGAACAAGCAAGCAAACAAACAACAACAAAAAACCACAAACCCTTAAATGGGCCACTCTGAAATCCATTTCATGTGTTTTGAAATCTATTTCATACTGTAAGCCAAAGGAAGAAGACAAAAAGCAGAGGCTATTGCAGGGAAAGAACCTACCCAACTGCGTTCTGTCAATGTGGAATTCTGTTACACTTAGCAAGAAGATAAAATACCATTAAAGGCATTCAACAGGACTTATGAAGAAGAAATTACTGTATTGCACAGAAGTCTATACTGAGATGCTGCAAAATGCAGAAGTAGAACTGGAATTGGGTATTTTTTAGTATAAATTTTCTAAATAAGATTCATGTTTGGAAAGTGAAGTCAATCCTACAGCCTAATTATGAAAGATCAACTGTACACAAGAGATAGGGAATTTGTCAAAGTATCACTGTCTTTTCCCCATTAATGAACAACTTGGAAATTAATTACCTGAACTGCTCACAAAGTAAGAGTTCACTGTATCTTCTGTTTATTGCAAAAAAAAAAAAAAAAAAAAATCAACACGAAACAATAGGGCAGATCAAGGGCAGATCAATCATTACTCTTCTTAAATGTTACAACACCTTCAGGTATTGAAAGTGAGAAGACTTAAGGAGAGTGACTTGTGTTCAAATAGTCCTAAGGCCATTTTTAAAAAGAAAAATTTTAATTCATCAACTACTTTAATAATACCAATAATAAAAAAAACAAAATAAACCAAAAAAACCCAAAACACCAACTTAATGCAAAAGGTATTAAATAGACTTTTTGCTAGAATTCAACTTGGGGGGCGGGAAGGTTTCTTCATACTTCAAAAATGACTAATTTTACTAAACTTAAAATAATTATGTGTTTAGTCAAGCACAACATCTATAAACAGATTCCTCGTCAACATGTCCTTCTGCTATATATAAAATTTTACATTCAAAAGTATTCAAGAGGCAAAGAGAAAAACCTACTGTTAGTGTAGCTAAAAACATGGGAAGGAGGGAGTCATTTTTCCAAAACCCAACACTAGTTTGCTGATTCACTAACAAGTGATGGAGCTACAATAACAACACATAAAATACAGATCTAAAATGTAGTACTTGTCTACATGTAGATGTTTCTCTTTTTTATTAATATGAAGGCACAGTATTATTAAAATCAGTAGTTACAGCAACTAGCACTGCAGAGTTTTTTTAAAAGCTACCTAAGGAGAATATAGTTAATACAGTACTGACTTAAGTAAATTTCTATCAACCCAATTCCAAATAATTTTTTGCAGTGTTAGAAATTTAATTGAAAAGAGCTTTCCCATAGTGATTAACGCCACACCAGCTTCGACTTCCAGCAACATCCTATGATCTCCAGTATTACACGACTTGGGGGGGGGGAGGCTACTTAACCATCTGATAATACAGAACAAGGTAATAAATACTTAAGACAGAAAAATCAGTGGTATGGCTCACCAAAGACCATCATTTGGTCTTGAATAAACAAGGCTCAAGAAAAGAGCCACAGACTTACCAAAAATATATATATATAAAATAAGTCTGCACTTCAAGAACTTTAGTCTGAAAAAACTCTATAAAAGATTTAGTGATCATAGGAACTATCAAACTAAGTAAAGTGCCTAGAAAAAGCTTCAGGAAAATTAATAAAATTAATCTTTGAATCTATACACTGGAATAATAAAGAGACTCTTTGGTTGGGGCAGCTTGCCCAAGACAGTATCAGAAAATAATATCCAATTTGGGTGCTCACGTATTCAAAAGAGTTCAGAAAAGAGCCACAAGGATGACTGAAGGGACTCAAAAGCATATTTTACAAAGAGCACACCAAAACATATTATCTCATTAGTTTGTCAGAAAGAAGGCTAAGAGGCAAGTCAACACAAATTGAGAATAAAGGGCTTTCTAAATCAAGAGTTGTAGCCATGCTGTTTCAGACTAAAAAAGGTCACCATACAATTTAAAAAAACCCCAATAATTTAACTAGCTACCCTTTGGAAGTCCTCAGAACAGGAAAAACAAAGGCTACAATGCATCATTGTTTTTCAAGAAATGTATTTAGGACATGAAATCATAGAAGAAATGGAAAGAGCTAACACAGACATCTCTCTCTTTCTTCCTGCCCCGTGCTCTGGCTGACAGCCTGAGTAACAGAGAGAAGAAAAGCTTTGTTACATGAAGATGCCTTAGTTAACCCACTGGAGTTAGCAGAAGTAAAAATGAAGCTGTCAGCGATCACACAATATAAATAAAGATGATATGCAAATATACTGATGACAGTAACATTTCAAACAGTATTTACACAACCGGTTCCCTATTAAGGCTTTTTTTCTTAGTTTTTCTTTTAAAGTCAGCTAAAAGATGAATGGACAGAAACCAATAGCAATATGCCTTTTTTCCTGAAGGCATTAGGCCAGCTGTGATTCTCTACACAATCCTTTGAGATGCGTATTTAAATGAATATTTATATTCTTTTATCTGAAAATTATATTTAGCTAAAAAAAACCCAAAAACCTAACAGATGTTCTCATTTTCCCAGATGTAGGTTTCTGTCCTGATTCAGCACTCAACACTGAAGGTGCCCCAGCTCACTCTGCTCCTTGCCAGGCAGGCAGCAGCAAACAACAGCCCACGAGCCAAGCCAGGTGTTGGCATCCACATCAGTCCATACAGTTTTTTTGAGACTTTCCTATTAGGACATTGTTACCTCAAAATCCTTATGCACATCAAGTGTGCACATGTTATGTGTTCACAGAGGAAAGCTTTTTACTTCAGAGGTGTACAGACATTGACCTTTATTTTGTGAGACTGCTCCATAACATGATCTAGGGGGGGATCTTATAATTTGCTATGTCCATTACCTCCTAGTTCGACAAGGTCAGAGCTACAAGAGTTGCATACATTCTCTTTGCTATCACTATGGACTGCCTGCTATTGCCAACATCTACAGGTGTACCACAGCATTATTCTTATAGACACCCTAAAAAAAAAAATTAAAAAAATTCATTACAAAGGTGGTCAAGCATTAGAACAGGTTGCCCAAAGACCTACATTGGAGCAGAGCCTGGCACATCTTATATTCAGCGCTGACTTTGCTTTGAGAAAGAGTTTGAACTAGAGTCCTTCTGAGTCCTCCTTCAGTTCTCTCTCCACCCTGAATGACTCTATGCTCATTTCAGTCAACACTAGTCTGGAATCTGCTGAATCCCCTCCCATGAAAACAGTACCTAATATTTGATATATAAACTGTCTGCAGTAGAACACCCAGGTACCTTGGCAAGTTTCTCTTCCTCAGATAACTTTTGCAGCTTATGCTAAAAGCATGCTGTTACCTCCAGAGACACATGACATATTTATCCTCTTTTAGAACTTTTGATGAAGAGCAGTTTCACAGACCAGACTACCAAAGTGAAAAGCATCAACTACACCTTTCTATTTCTGTACAGAACTGCACCCAGCCTCATGCTTCCCAGATTGCCAAGCAGATGCTCTGCCAGCTCCCATAGCCTTACACGGCAGAAAGCCTGAACAGCAGGCAATTGTAATAGTTTTCTTGAGGATCATGCTGTTTCACCATGTTTTCTCTTTTCTCTCCTCCCCTCACACATTCCCCACGTTTCCCCACTTTTTATACAGATCTGGTTCTTTTCATTTTATACTTCACTGGCTCATCAGGAAATCCCAAGCTAAGAATGATATTGCTGCTGCTTTCCCTTTACAAAAACCCAAATCCAACACTGGATAACTGCCACCTTTCAGATTATTCAAGTTTTATTATATAAAATAATTTTAAAATAGTGAGCAACAACAACAAAAAAACTACAGCCCCAGCTATGTGAGATTATTTCAATTTTAAAAACAACCACAGACAAATACCAGATCAAGAAACTGTTTGGTTAACCCAAAGCCTAGTAAAGAATGAGCACAGACAGAATTGGTGAACCCAATTAATTTAACTAAGATTTGTATCATGCTTCTTTAAGGCAGAAAGCTTTTTTTCACAAACCACTGAAAGGTTCTTGTATATGTGTCAAATTACAAATTCAGACTTACCCTCGTTCATATCCATTCCCATTTTATGCGTCTATCTGCATCTCTATTTCTCCAACAATGCTGAAAGTACAGAATGACCATTTCTGAAAGATAACGTGAGTGCCTGAAGGAGCACAGAAGTATGAACAAAGGGACTGGGATTCACTTTGTCTAACCTAACTACCTGCACTCCATTTTAGAAGAAAAGAGGAGACAGAAATAGGCACTGGACACAGAGAAAGCAACAAATCATCCTTAGCTAATCCCTCACTATGTTTTTTACTGTGTAAAACTAGGCAAACTACATCAGAGTAGATGCTGATTTCCTGTCTGTTCTCAGTCTGTTTCTAAAATACTTGAGCTCCAGGTAAGGATGTCCTTCGCTATGGGTGAAAAATGTCATCTTGACACCCTACACTGTAAGGCCCTTTGTCTGGGGATGGACAACAGAGAGACACATAGGAAGCAGGAGTGCTAGAGCCTACCCAAAGCCAAGGAAATGCAGTAACCTTAATCCAGTCATAAGGCTCAGGCACCCTAACACGTGAAGTGCTAGCAGGGATGTGCTGCTCAGGCAATCCTGGACATGCGAGTTGCAGCCTTAGTAACAACTGACAATTCTGCTAGTGTTGTCTGTGCTTCAGAGTTACTCCTAATTAAGTTCTCATAAGTACCCTTGAGTTAATTTGGAAGAGTACATGCAGAGAGAGAGAGAGAGAGAGAGCAGAGAACAATTTAAAAGAGTAAATACAGCAATACCATTAAAAGGAAAAGCATGCCACGTTCACAATAGTAGTAATCTTACAACAGTATCAGGTATTTTCTCTAAATGTAACTCAGCAGTACAGGACTTTGGTATACACCAAAATACAGTAAGTAGTAATCCATTATAATCCATGTGTTTTATAGCATCTAAAAGGAACCTGTCACAACAGGGACCTTGTAAACCAAAATACAGTGTGAATGCAAAACTACTTTTCATATTCAAGCTGGGGCAAATCCATCAAATGAAGGTCAATAAAAATGACAGTAAAACTGAAGTAACATCGAGTTCCTCATCATTTTAAAGAACAGAGTCACTCACCTAGTCTCTGTAGCGTACAACAGGTTTTGGTTCCATGCACCTCACCTTTTCAAGGAAGCAGCCCATTATCGTCAATAGAACATCAAGCTTTGCAAGCTTGATTACTGTGCAGAATAAATATGTGCACTAAAATATCTGCTTTCTGGACCAAAGCAGGATCAAACTCTGATCCTATATATCATTTTAGTTTGGATTATTTTGCATCTTAGTTGAAGTTGCAGGAACATTGCATTGCCACAGGAAGAAAAATCACTGCAGAAAAACAAGGGCCACTCATTTTAGGCCCTAGAAGATACGCAGTTTCCAACAAGCTTGTTTTCTTCCTATTTTTATAGCTACAATATTAGTCATACAGCATAAGACTTTGCAACAATTGGAAATTAAACAATATATGCATATAGAAGTAAACAGATGCAGATTTTTCTTAAGAGTTAGGAAAGAGATTTTTGAGGGAGTCTTCAAGAGTGCTAAGGTAATTTCTACATGGACTAGACTTGCTTTCACCCAGGATCCTTCGTATCATTCCCAGAAAAAAAGGTAGCTACAAAACCTGTTTGAAAATCACAGGAAAATTAGTTATCCTTTCTGTTGCACATTTACAGCGAAGCAGCAGCAAGGGTAGCACTCTCCTTCAGACACCTTCTGCAGTTCAAAGACTGAGAATAGCCTGTCATTTTTATTTCTTCAGGGACAATTCTTCTGTAGGTTTTTAAAACCATGACATTTCAAGAAGTATGAAAAAAAAAAAAAAAAGTCACTGGCACAGGACTCAGTTTAACCCATTCTGGGACTTATCTCTCAGCCCCAATTGCTTCACTTACTAGTCTGGTTTCTCACTGGAAAAAGTCTCTGGAAGATGAGCAGCAGGATATCAATAATTTTTTCTATTTGATTACTGAAGGTTTATAAAGAAAAAAACATCTCTCTAGCTCACATAGACAGAATAAGCAGAAGGCTGAGAAAAATCTTTTAAAGGACCTTCTGAACAGAGGTTCCAAAATCCAAAATGTTGTCACATTTTCAATCACACATTTGTATTTCTTATTATTGGCATCTTTATGTAAACCTCAAATAAAATAAATGAACATTTGTAATGGAACATAAAAACACATAGAAAATGTGTGTGGAAAGAATTTCCTCCCTCTGAAAAGAACACAATAGAGTCTTATGACACCAGGCCAATTTTCAACAAATGTAGTTGTATAAACTTCTTCAAAACCATGTGCCTGGGTCACGTGCATATGGTTTGCTTTCGAAGATGAAGAATTAACTACTTATCTTCTTGAATGCATCTGATATTTGGAAATGAGTTTTACATTTTTCCTCTGCCTGAAAAGAAAACTCCTCTCCTCAAGACTTTTATTCAAAAGATCCTACAAGAATTGTCTCAACCAAATGGAAAACAATGGGGTTTGTTTCACTTCCATATGGAATCTAGTAAGTCTGCCAAGAAAATAAGCTCCCTCAAACCATAGAAACCCCAATAAAAATGACACGCACAAAAAAACCCCGAAACAAAAACTAAACCCACAAACAAAACAGAGATATAACAACTAATAAACTA
>JAAGNO010010055.1:28008-60734 GCA_033439905.1 Ceryle rudis | reverse complement strand
CTGTGCTGAGGGCTCCAGAGCTGGACGCAGTATTCCAGGTGAGGTCTGACCAGAGCAGAGTAGAGTGGCAGAATCACGTCTCTCGATCTGCTGGCCATAATAATCTTTATTAAACTTTTATTTTGAGGAAAAACTCATTGGCTGTCCTACTTGTACATAGAGAAGTCTAGGCAAATTTACTTAATTGCTCTTTTATGCTACATATTTCTCTTACATACTATATGAGTTGGTTCTTCTCTGAACTTTTAATTGTACAGAAAAAGGCTCACTCTGGGGGAAAATACAGTCCTAAACTGCAGTTACTGATACGTATTTCTTACTTAGCCAATTCAGTGAAGACAGGTTTCTCTTTGAAACTTGGATAAAAAAGGCATGTCCAAACTGAAAATCAAATTTCTAAAGATATACTTCTTACCCATATAGTCACTTTTTTTTTTCCTTTTAGAAATTTTGTACCAGTCACAACATTATCGCTACTACACAGGGATAAATCTTTGAAAAACCATCAACTTACAGCTTTAATGTAATGTCTGCTATGCAAGTTTGCCGTAAGCTTCATTAAATGACAGATCTGCAACCTTTATTAAAAACAGACATTTCTTAAAATACACATGCTGTTCTACAAATCCTGCAAAGTCTCTTAGCAAAGCATGAAAAATCTTTCCTTTTAACGTCTCAAGCATTTTCTAATACAAAAGAAACATGACATAAAAGGAACAGAGTGCACTCCAATAAGTGAGCAAAAGGTGCCTGCTTATTCTGTATAAACATGATTCTATATTTTTAAGATACATAGCTTGTTTTTTGTCCTGAAGTATGAACTTTTTTTTTTCCTAGCTCTTAACTTTTGGAAATCATAATCTGTGGAAGCTTTGACAAAAATCTAGAAGACAATTATGAAAAAGCAATTTTGCAAAACTGAAATTATTATTTTTTTTTTAATTTACAGTAATAAATAAACGTGAGACACACTTCTTATGTCTGACAATCAGCTGCACAAACAAGTGATCTCTTACCAATTTGTTGGGGGTTTCGTTGTTTGATCATTTTTGTTTGTGGTTTTTTGGGGTTTTTTTTTTGGTTGGTTGGTTTTAGTTTGGGGGTTTTTTTTGTTTGTTTCTTTGTTTTTAAATCAAGAGAGCAGCTTTCTTTTTTTATACTACCACTGTTCCCATTAAACGATGGTGTCCAAACAATGGTTGCCTGAATGTTCATAACTAATTCAGTCAAGGAAGAATTCTTCCTCAAATCTTAAGAGGGGAAGAAAATTGCAAAATAACAAACTAGTATTTTTTTAATACAGCACTATATAAAACTTTTTCATAATTCATCACATAGAAAAAGTTATGAGAAAGAAATGTTCCTCTTCAAAAGACTATGATCAGTCTTTATAACCAATAAACCATCCTAACAGAGTCCTTCTGGAAAACTTGCTTTGGATATCATTAAGTATGAACCAAGTTACAAAACAGATGCTTAAAAATAACTTCTGCACTTGTAACCATTTAGACTGCACCATTCAATTATGCATGCTTTTCTAAATATCAGTCTGGAAATAAAATATAGCTTTAAGTATTACCCTGCAGGCATAAAGTGGATGTGGCTTTCATAAGGCTGGAGCTCAGCACCACTTAGCAACACAGCACAAAATATCTCAGAGGGAGAGCATGTGCATCATAGAAGAGTTGAATGGTGCACAATAGTCATATAAGAGTTAAATGTTAATTTTTTATTTTTTTTTTTTTCAGATATCCTTGGGCAAAGTAAACATATCAAGAGGGAAATAGAAAGCAAAACAGGATGCTGCTAATAGAATTTAAGTGTCCTTTATTTCTAGTTTTCAAAATAAACAAGCACAGAAGTGAGAGATTTCCAAAACACAGTGAGCAGCTGGAGGACAACCAGAAAGCAATGGTATGATTGATCAAAACCTCCACAAAACGTATTTACTAGGGTAACAGGAACAGAATTCAATATCCTACAGCATTATTCATAATAGATGGGGAAAAGAGTAAGGTTTCTTAAAGATGAGCTCCATGGCGAGGAGTCCTGGTGGACAATAAATTATCCATGGGACAGCAATGTGTCCTGGTGGCCAGGAAGGCCAATGGTATCCTGGGGTGCATTAAGAAGAGTGTGACCAGCAGGTCAAAGGAGGTTCTTTACCTGCTCTACTCTGCCCAGGTGAGACCACATCTGGAGTACTGTGTCCAGTTTTTGTCTCCCTAGTCCAAGAGAGACATTGAAATACTATAGAGGGTCCAATGGAGACCTATACGGATGATGAAGGGACTGGAACATCTGTCTTATGAAGAAAGGCTGAGACCTGGGGCTGCTTAGCCTGGAGAAGACTGAGAGAGGATCTTATTAATGTTTACAAATATCTGAAGGGTGGGTGTCAAGTAGAAAGGGACAGTCTCTCTTCAGTGGTGACCTGTGATAAGACAAGAACCAATGGTCACAAACTGGAACACGGGAAGTTCCATCTCAACATGAGGAAAAACTTTTTTGCTGTGAGGGTGACAGAGCACTGGAACAGGCTGCCCAGGGAGGTTGTGGAGTCTCCTTCCCTAGAGACTTTGAAAACCCACCTGGATCTGTTCCTGTGTGGCCTGCCCTGGGTGATCCTGCTCTGGCAGGGGGGTTGGACTTGATGATCTCCAGAGGTCCCTTCCAATCCCTACCATTCTATGATTCTATGATTTTGAAGTATTGCAATCACATAATGAGAAATGGTCAGCTACAAATGAACAATCATTTAGATACCTAAAGCAAACTTTCAAAAAAAGTGATTTTCTCTTACATTAAAATAGAAGAGAGATTTTTAGTGCTGACACGACTATGGAAATTGATGTCAACATCAATATATCTTTGTCACCATTAAGGCAAATTTCAGGTAATGACTGTGTTTGTTAAGGCTTAAGGGGGGAATTAAGTCAGTCAGGCATACTTCCACTGATAGGAAAAAGGCTTACCCTCAGCATATAGGCAACCCTACCCTCAAATATCTCATATTTTCTGTTCCAGACCACAAAGCCAGGCTGCATGTAGAACAGAAGCTACTGAAAACAGTGGGGAGAACCTACAGTACACTTGACTGTACTTCAGAAATGAGAATTTTCAGATCACACAAGAGTGATTTTTAGAAAGGATATGTCTCCTTAATCCAATTTAAAGATATAAGTTTTTAAATCACTGTTTGTTTGTAGCCCTAAATTCCTATTTTAGGGAATCTCTGAAACAGTGACAAGTCAGTGCACCATCAGCCACCTGATTGCAGGGGTTGGGGAAGTCCTACCCAGCAGGTACCACATTGAACGACAATCTGACCTCCACATTTCTATCTTACTCATAATCATTTATGTTACAGGAATCGTTATACATGCCCTACATTGAAAGCATCTGTCTGCTGCATCTGCAACAGAAGTTTATATTTTGTACACTTCGGTAGCCTGCAGATTTTTCTACTGATGATGTTCAACTTCTTGAATTCTGAATATGCAGTATGGTAGAAAAATACTGGAGCTGCACAGAGGTGTAAAGAAAAAGAGAATGTGGGAGGTACCACCCCACGTAGGACACATCTACCTTAAAGAGGAAAAAAAAAAAAAAGCCACAAAAAGAAACAAAAATTTACAAGAGGTATCTTCAGCCATGCTGACACCAAGACTTTCTGCTATGCAAGGAGGTACTAATTCAAACTTGATTGCTGTATATAAGTTGATGACATTTTTTAAGCCCATCTCCACATATGAATACAAACCCCACTAATATAAGAAAAAACATGTAGTACATGTGTCAATACTTACACATATGAACATGTTTGTCCTGATTTCTGGGTGGGTTTTTTTGTTTGTTTTGGGGTGTTTTTTTTGGTTTTTTTTGTTTTTGTTTTTGTTTTTTTTTTTTCTGGTTTGCTTTTTGTTTTTTAAAAAATAAGTACTGTCATTGCCTACTTAGCTAATTTGAAAAGACAGAGAGAGTCTGTATGGACAGTGTAACAGAGCACTCACATAATACGGCAAAACTTGCTGAATGTCCACATTCATTGTTTGAATTCAGAAGCAAAAGTGGTGCTGCCATCTTCTCTTGCCAAAGGCTGAAAATTACACATTCTGATTCCAGCAGCAGATTTGCAAGAGTTTAACAGAAACAATAGCCTGATCATCAAATGGCTGCCAGGTACAAAGGCTTTTATACCCCTCACTCGTATTATCTGAATGATGCTTTTTAGAAAGGAAAAAAAAAAAAAAAACAAACAAGAACAACTTATTTGCTTTGTATGGACTTTACAGTACCCAGGCTTTTCTTCTTCTTCCCCCATCCTCTTCCTCCCCTCCATGAAAAAGAAATTGCATAAAGAAAAAGGAGTCTCAATTCTGGAGTCACTGGTTGGATTTCCCTGTGCATTGGTAGGAATTTACTGCGGTACTATCTGCCTTTCACCCACATCATATATGATTTGGTATTACTTCAAATTTCATATATTTTAATGCTTTCAGTCTGACATACGAAGTTACAGTAATGCTTCTGCAAAGAGTTGAACATAGCCTTTATTAAAAACACATCAGAGCATCAGAGAAGTTCTCTATGGATTTTTTAAATGTTGACCTTGCACTTTTCAACAGATAGCTTTCAAAAGTGAATATATACATATATTTAAAAAAAAACCTATTAGGTAAAGCTTCAACTTGCTTACATAAGCCAAAGAAACCTAAGTAAGGATTTGGTCCTGTTCTGACTTACTACCTGAAAAATAATTACCCAAATAACCTCACAAAATGTTTCCCAGAAGACATGTTTTCCATGTAAGCAAAGAAGACGCAGTCTCTCTTTGAACAAATCTCTCTTGACTATTTACAACTCTTAAAGGTTACTCTCTCTCTTATTGTAGCAGATTCATGTTAACAACCTAGGCATCGCAACAAATCTCTTCCAATCACACTACTACTTGCTCAACCTGCTAAATGCCTTCATAAATGACACATAAAAGTTAATAAAAGTATGAAGAGAAGTAACAATAAAAAAAAGAAAAAATCCAAACCCAACAAATAAACAAACAAACCCCATCACAATAAACAGGTGACAGGATAGTAAGGGTAGACAACACGGAATTATCACCACAACAACCTCCGAGTACATATTTCCAGAAAAACTGTCATCTGCATTGCAGTGCTGTTGAAAGTATTTTTCTCTTGCATATCTGGCTTCACTATTTTGTTCAGGTTTAATTCTGTTGCATTAGTGTGCTGCATAGTAAAATGCCAAGACATATGAATTTCCTCCAGAATCCAAAACCGTAAGATGCAGACAGTTTTTTGACAGTCATATTTAATTTTATACATGTTCTCAGCTGTCTTATTATAGAGACATAACTGGAGAGTTTCAAGTTCTGATACATAGATTCACTTTCGAAATGTAACATACTGTGAATAATAGACATATAAACACACTATGAGAGATGGTCACAAGCTGCTGAAAGCTGCCCCCAACCTGCAGTGCAGGTGGAAAACACAGAGAGAACTGAAGGATCCTTCTTTGGGACTCAAAAGAACTGCTGTGAGTGATACAGCATTACATGTCTCCTGGGAACTCAGCTTCTACCAGCTATGGGAGATCCCATGACAGAGAGCTCTTTGAAAGAGTCTCAGATCCTAAGCTTCTTGGCAAGTGATACATTTTGTGGCTCTTGGTGTCTGAAGATTATTTGTATACACAAAATAAGATTGGTCATACCTGAATGACTACATTCTTTATAGATACTTCATCTTATTGAGTTCTTACTGAGAGAAGCAAAAATGACAGCACTGAAGTCTGAGGATGAAGTTTGTCACTAATATAAAAAAAGATCAAATACCCAAATATTTCAGCTTCCTTTAGTACAAGATGTGGCAGATACTATGTCATCTAGCCACCCATCTGCACTTAGGAAGTTAAAAGCAGATTGAATCATCATCATTTTCCCCGACTGATTTGTGAGATTAATTTTCAGTAGGGGCAATGAAATATAGAAAATCTGGATGGAGTTTCTGATACCCTTGGGCAACACAAGTAAATAGCAATCCCTGATAGGACAGAAAGCATTACTTTATTCTTTGGTGTTTCCCATACTCATATGCACACTTTAATTATTTTACAAGGACCCAGCAAAGCTTGCAGATTTAGATTTGCCATAAAATAAAGAAAACTGCAAAGACTCAAGGGAAACAAACTAAAGGAAACAAACTGAGAGATTGAGTTAAGAAAGTCAACAGCATCCAATCACAGTGTTTGGAGACCACTCTGCTTTTGTAACAAAATAGGCTTAGAGAACAAAAGAACACAGCACCAGCTGCACCAGGCTTCCAGCAAGTTGGTTTAGCCTTGGCCCCAAAGGCATATGATCTCTACATAAGGTCTAAGTTGCATAACAGCATTCAGAACTCAAATAACTTGCTGACAATACTAGTAAATCTGGTGCCTCCTAGTTCCTTCAACAACAAAAAAAAAAACAAAACAAAAAAAAAAAAAACAAACCACAAAACAAAACAAAACAAAAAACCCACACCAAAACCAACCAACTACAAACTGTAGTCCCTCATTCCTAGTAACAATCTCACCTTGGTGTTACTCCTCTCTTCTGGATCTTCTTAGAAGCAAGAAGCAGCAGCTTTTTGTCTTAACTACTGTTGCTAGCAGCTATATGGGAAGAAGGAGCAAAGAACTTGCGAGCCTTTTTATTTTTAGAGCAAGAGAATACTATTTGCTTCTTCCCCTACAAAGATGAGATTGATGACAAGGAGTTGAAGCTTAAGTCTTTCCTAAAAGTTATGAAACCATTTTGTATTCTATAACACTAACCTAGGGAGAGGAAATTACTTGAAGATAGTGGGACATTGTACATTTGATACATTAATATTTTTCAGACTTACGGATTCTTTGGAGGGTAGGGGGAATTAGATATTGCAGGTATCCCACAACTCAAATAAAACCCAACCAACTATCTCCAAAGGAAAACAAGCAAACAAACAAGCCCACCCCCCCAAAAAAACACCACCACCACCACAACAACAAAAAAACCCAAACAAATAAATAATTGCCTAACAATCTATAAGACTCCAATGCTGCACAAAAAAGCAGAATTCAAAGAAAGGATCTCAAGACCTTTTCACCCTGCACTGGCATATAAAACCTCCAGGGTACTCCTGATTGACTGCTAGGTGGATTTAAGGTCTGAGAAGTAGGACTGACTTCTGGCAGAAAAAGAAGCACTACTGACTAGATTTTAAACACTGCTTTAACTGGTCATTGCTGTCTTTATGGACAACTTTGATATGTATATGTGTATATATAACATAATCTTAACCAGTTTTTAATATATGAAAAACTAATGTCTATTTTTGTAAGAGCAAAAAAAACCCCATAAAATAAACATTCAAGATTTGCAAAAGGATGGTGTATTAACCAGATGCTGTTCCCATCACATGAACATGTTTGCTTTCTTTCAGAGGTCTCAAGAAATTTGCTTAAGAAAGCAAGTCAAGGAAAAAAAAAATATTATTCTTCGCTGTTAGAACGTGGGTCTGCTGAAAGTGCACACAAGTGCTCTTCCTTTAACAACTTGCTGGCACTTAGAAACCTGCCAAGGCTTTCTGCAGTATGTTGCCAGTATATTTAAGATGGCCCAGTTAAAGCACACATTCTCTCCAACAGTTTTTCATTTGGCAGTATTTTACTCACCACCATACTATAATGCGATCAAATATCTTGTCTTATTTTTCCTTTCTATAAAAGGAGAGTAAGCCCAAATGGTTGAGCATCTCAGCAACTGGTACTTAAACAATATTAAACTAGATCTCTTTGATATCTCATCCTATACTTTATGACATGTACACTCATCTTGTGGAAAACACAGCTAGAATTAAAATAATTCATAACAGATGTAAAAATGCATTCTGATCACTTGAGGAAATGATGCTACAGTCTTAAACACAGTGCAAATATACTTCTATTACATTCATCCCAGTTTTAGCCTCCCCATATAGTCACCTTTTCATTTGGAATGTGTTAGACCAAAGACCGTTGGCACATATGATCGAGTATTTATACACAAATACTTCATTGAAAGTATCTAACAGTTTAATTTCTCACAAATATTGAGGAATAACATCATACACAAGAGACAGTTATGTATCAGTAGGATTCTACTGCTGTTACATTCACTTAATTTTTTGGTGTGGTTGAAGACATAAATCAAACTACTCTTCAAAACCTAGAAAACAATCGTCTTGTTACAACTCCCTGCTCTCAGGATGTTTGTTTTTCACTAAGCATGAAAAATAATCAGATTTCTTATTGTATTATGGAATTCTGCCTTGTCCCTATCTCTGCCCATGTAAACCCATGCCACATGGGATGTGGATGGCACAAGTGGCAATCAGAGGGAGCAGGCAAAGAGCTCAATCTGCAGTATAGGAGGTTTAGATGGGCAGGACAAGCAGATCTGTGATCTGATACAGGCTAGCCGGAAGCAATAAATATAAAAAAGCCAAGGATCAGGAACAAAAAATTAATTCACTGCCTGGGAAGCACTGCAGTTAACTACATTATTTGTACTTGCAAACTGGGAGGGGAATGAACAGGTCCTCAAGAGGATGAATCTGTGTAAACAGCTAGGAAGACTGAAAAATAAAGTTTCCAAGTACTTTTAACAGTGAAGAAGAATCCTTTTTTTTTTTTTAATTTCCCCTTAACTGTCTTTATTAAGCAAAATTCTTGGAAGGTCCAAAAGGAAGCAAGAATGTTCATGTGAAGGCAAAACCACTTGGGCAATAGATTTGCATTATAAAACACAGGCAGCCTTCTGCTCTGTCCTTGTACCTCAAGCGAGTGGTGGCCCAACACTTGGGATTTGCCGCCTGTTTCAGCAGACAGCAAAACTTGAAACCATCACTTCATATCTCACAAGACCTTAACTCAGATAAATGGTCTAACAGCAAGTAATTTGATATACATATTTAAAGTTTTAAGAAGTTATCACTTGATTTGAGGGCCTCCATTTCATATAAGAAAATGAATTTTTAATTAACTATGTTTCTCTAAATAACACTATCTGAATTTTCCTCATTTTGTAAATATTTTTATAACTTTATTTTCCATGGTCCCCTACTATTTAATGTGTTTTCCTTGACATCCCTCAACTTTTTCTTATATTCCTCCCATCAGACTTACTTTTCTTGAAAATTTCACATAACTCTCAGGCTTTATATTATGAACTTAGGGTTTTAAAAGCCTTGACCTGGGATAATAATTGTCTACATTTTGTAACAATTCTTTGTGCAAGACACCAAAATACAGCAAAATACACAACCCTGGCACAATAAACCTGAAAAAAAGGAACAAGAAAAATCTAATATGCTATTTGTATGTACACAATTTATGAAAAAACACAATTTTGATTTCTACTTAATGATAAGACTGCTGCACCTGTATAAATGGTCTAGAGATAGGAACAAGCAATGAGTGTCTTTCTAAAGAGGATGAGTGTAGCATGCATTAAAATGACTATACATAACTGCAATATATAATTAGAGCAGTCATCTAAAGGGTAACAATTTCCAGAGGAAGCGGTGAAGGCATTATATTCATGTAACGGGAAACTAGATTAGAAGCATCTATCTCCATAATTATCAAAGGAAGGAACTAATAAATTGCTATTCCTAAGTTTCTATATAAATGTATTCATTAACTGTATATTAAAATGCATTCCTGTAGAGGAATCAGTGCTATACAACCTTCTTTCCCAAGGGAAGAGTGTTGATCATAAAAGTAAGTCAAGGAAATAAAAATACATTTTCTAACATACATTGCTTATGCTAGAGGGATTAAGAAGAAAACAAAACAAAACAAAAAACCTTTATACCTAAAATAAAGATTTTGAGAGGTTTTTACATACTTAATGACCTTCTAAGTCACACTAGGCACATGACACTTTTCTTCATACCTGCATTTATGATTCCATGTGCATACACACATCCTCCCTAAACAAAACAGCACATCCCTCTCCACAGATGCCTTACAAGAAGGTGCTCAGGAAAAACTAGCTGATGAATACACTATGCCTACCTAACTGCACTAAGCTGAAGAAAATAAATATTCAGGACTACAGCAGACAGTTATATTTTAATTGTGACTACCTGTGACTCGGAGTTTGAATGGGGACAGTTAGGGTGAAATCTACTGTACAGAAACAATAGCTCACAACAATGAGAGAGAACTAAATTTGGCATTTTGATTAACAGTCTCTGATGAAGCCAACTGGCACTGGCTGGAGTAAATTATTTCACACACACACAAACATATACACACACTCCTTGTCAAAAAACATCTCTTCAGATGGTCAGTTCTTCTGGGAAAACTACCTGCTGGCTGTCATTTGAATCTAGAAATCATCCATCAAAATAATATCAAGAAAATCACCAAGACAAAAATACTGATTAAATAAACAACCATAACAACATGAAGTAATTATTTAGTTCCCCAGGTATATCAGTATGCATTTTATTCTTTGCAGATTTTTTACTAAGCTCTGCATGACATCTGTCATGCCTTAGACAATGGAGTAAATGTGAAATGTGACACTTTTTATCTTTTGTTCTCTTTTTATTTTTACTTGAGGAAAAAAACTGTGGTTTTAAACCTCAGCTTAGATATTTTCCTATGATTCTGCAGTTGAACTGACTTACTAATGAATCAAATGAATGTTACAGGGATGCGTCAAATGAAGAGAAGAAAATAAAACCTGTTCATTTTGTAATGCAAAAAACCCTTGGTGGAAAGAACAGCAGAAATTAAGAATCAGAAATATTTTCTGTTCAGAGTTACTGCAGCATTATTCATTTGTCTTAAATGTTTAAGTTCCTGTATTACAAAAAAAAAAAAAAAAAAAATGGATGTCAGGGCCTCTTGCCTTTTTTTTTTTTTTTTTTAAATTTCCCATGCCTTATAATTGGGAAAAAGTGCAATATACATTTAATGTCTGAGATGGGAGCAAACTCATGTAAACACAGTTCTTTCTCACTTCTGGAACATATAGGTATCAGGCCTGATCTTACAGACCACATGATATAACTTTTGTTCCTCTATCAGAAAGTAACTGTGCTATCCAAAAAAAATGAGGTTTTCAATTTCTTAAGAAGATGTAACAATTGGAGATTGGGAACTTTTAAGAAATACTGAAACATTTTTCTTCCCAGCCTGTACAGACCAAGATCTTGCTTGTCTTACCAGTAACCAATTTACTTTGTGGTTCTTGATTTGTTTGGTTTTTTAAAGGACAGGTGAGAAAACATCATGCTCTTGATGTTGAAGTCCAAACTATCTAAGACTAAATAACAGATGAGAAACCTGGTGAAAACAAAGCACAAAACTAATAAACATATTATAATAGCAGAGAAGACACTCTAATTACAGATATTCCACATCTATCTCATGAGGGATTTGATTTACAGAAAAAAAAAAAAAAGTAAGTGCAATGCCATCCTTAAAGCAGAAAGTTTTGTGCTTGCAGGCCTGCAAAAGAACCTTCTTAATGGCAGTGGAAGAGTGCCAGCCCTAAGCTGCACAAATAATGAAATAGGAACTCATCAAGCCAAGAAATGAGAAAACACACGGCTGGTTTTACAAATAATGGTGGAAAAAAAAAAAGAGACACAGTAAGAAGGCTTTGACAATAAGAATGACTTTGTAAGCCAAGGCTTACTCCTTTTCTTTCTTGAGGAAATTCTAAATATTTTCAACACAACTTTCACTTCAAGAGTTATCAACATAGAAAGCATGATGTCCTTAAAAGGAATGTCCATAGGAAGTTTCAGGTAGAAGATACAGCATTTGCTAGAAATAAACATAAGACACTGATCCTCACATCATGGAAAAGTAAGACAGCTTGAACAGAAAACCTTTATACAAATTACTATGGGAGCATTTCAAAACCTCAGGAGGAACCCTAAAGTTCACCCTATCTAATGTACCATCATTAACCATTGTGAAAAAACCCAAAAGCTACAATGTGTGCTTCTGTGTGCATAAATAGAGCGTATGTGCCCAGCAGAGCGAAAACATCACAAAGGGCATGGCCATTTTGAATACAAAGCATGCACACCAGCTGACCTCACCTGCAGCCTCACTGATCTGACTGAGTTCTCTTATCTTCATTTTGTCACTATCTCAGTCTCTTCAAACTGCTTTTGCTACAAGTGGACCAAGAAAAACTACCAATTCCCAGGTACTCTTTGTTCATACATTGTGAATATGTGCCCAGACCTTCAGAAGGGAACATCATAAACAAATTAACATAACACGCAAATGATAACCAGCCCTGTTGCCTCCCTCGTGCTTTCCTTTAAAGACCAGCATATTGCCAACAGCCTGAACCTCTGCAGCTGGGCCAAGTACAAAGAGAGTTCAGAGGAGGTGAAGGTTCAACAAGGTAAAGGAAAAAAAAAAAAACCACCCCACAAAAACCACCTCCTCTGCAGTCCTCCAGCTTATTCAAAAGGCCATTGTTCTCTTCAAAGAGCTTTGACTGGCAGCGTTCCAGCTCGTGCTCCCTTGCCATGTGATGAACATCCCAGTGGAGCGCACGCGGCTGAGCCAACCCTGCTAGCTCCAGCGCAGCCATTCAAATCCTTCCTCTCGCAAGGAGCCTACTTGCTTTTTCTTTTTCTGAGATTAGCTCCATCCTAAAAAGCACATCTGCTTCAGGTCTGGAAAGTATTTCATGGTTGTTTCACAAAGGTACAGCCACACTTAAAGCCCTTGGAAAGAAAGCAACAACAAAACCCAATGCCTCCAAGCACTTTGTGGCTCAGAAGGATTTCTTTGATTAGGCATTACTACAGCAATTTGCAGCAGTGCTCCAGGACTTAGTTTTGGGGCCAGCAATAAAAACCTCTTACATGTTTTTAGATCTATAGTGGATGGCTATGTCCATTCACATTAAAAATCTATTGTTTCTTCCACTGACTGCCTCTCTTGGATCTGGAAACTATTATGAAAAGAGTGCACTGTAGGTCACTTATGTCACCATATTGATGGCTTTTCCAATTTCAGTGTCAAGACCTTCCCTCTCTACCCATCTAAAAGCTCAGTCCTCCTCTAGTGCATTGATAAGCAAGCTGACGAATAACACCTACTAGCAATTTCATGTTTTTGGAAGGTTTTTTGCCCTTTTTTCATGATGACAGATGTGTCTAAAAAAAACCAAACAACCAAAATAAAATAAAAAAAAAAAAAATCAACAACTCAAAGGAAAAAAAAATGGCAAGTCCTTTTGCTTCTTAGACAACAAACTCCTGGTTTTGTTTTGTAGTTCCTCCACACTTCAGTGCTAATTCAGCCACACTACAATCCAAGGGGCTTCTCTCTCTTTACAGTAAATTAGGAGCTATCGTCTTCTCTGTAGAGATTATATATGGTGTACATTTCTCCATACAACAGTATCACTGGGAAAGGGAATGAGAGGACAAGGACACAAGAAAACACGTTAAAATTCAGGTCAACTGCACAGTAAACTTATGTTTCTGTTACATCACTAGTCTTTCTGCTTCCTTTGCGCCTCTCTGCCCAGCTGTAGGCAATAGTTCTCATTAAATGCTAACAGAGGTAAAGGAGAAAGAGATAAACTCAAAGATGACTTTACTTGTATGGCACATTTCAGATGAATTCATTCCAATAGCAGCATAAAAGAATAGCTTCCATTTCTTCTCACTCATACACTAAGCCCTGAAGGCAGAAAGGAAATGTTGAGGTTCTGATGTTGAGACCCACCTTATGTTCAAACCCTTAGCAGCAGCTCAGAGCCCCATTTGATTAAAAAATACAAAAAATCCAACATGCAAACACCACAACTGTTCCACCACTTGTAGATAAAGACCATTCATCCTGTGGAGGTTCTTCCAGAAATGTGTACACAAAAGCACATACATATAACCAACAAACATTAATTGGTTTTATATTATTTATTATTTTTTTAAAAAATCAAAATATGTATTTTAGTAGGCAAATAAGCACACATTTTGTGTTCATTTTCCTTCACTTTATGGAGGGTGGGATTTCTTTTGTGGCTTTACCTATGCAAACTATAGATTGAGTTCTTGGGGATAAAATGCATACATCCTAAAGTTCTTAGGAACAAAGGAACATGTAAAATTTTTATCTGTCAGTTCTTACTGAAAATACATGTATTGGCAGGTTCTGGCATGGAGATTTCCAATAAGGCCCATATTAAGTAGCAAGTGAGGCAAAAAGTCAATTTTATTAAAAGTTACTCATGCTCTCTCTTCTCATCATAGCCACGCTCATCCTTTCACAGTAGTGTTCTCAGTGTACATAATCTCTATGTATTGTGAAACTGGAAAGACTCAGCTTCTATCACTGGATAAAACCAGTGCAGTTAATCCACTGCTGTCATGAACAGTGGTCAACAAAGATATGCTGCTGTCAGTCTGGACATCTGTACCTGACATTGCCTCCCTTCTCATATCCACGTTAGTTTCTTAAGGTTAGTAGAAACCCAGAAGAGAAGCAGCTCTTGTGTGTTGTTATTTACAACTCATGGATTTTTCAGGTTATTACGTTAAAGTTTCTAAGGGTACTTATAATACTTCTGGATGTAAATGAAAAGAACTCTTGACTTGTGGAATTATCAGAAAAAAATGGTTAGTATTTTTTCATACTGCCAGGATGTTTTGCAGAAGTAGGGTGTGTGTGCTTACAAAATAAGTGAAGAAATTAAAGGGCTAGGATTTTATTTTCCAATTTTTAAAACAGGAAACATATAGAGAAATACATAATATTAAAATAAATTGAGTTTTTGAATGCAGCCAGAAAATGATCACTAAACAGCTAAACATTTCACAATCATTTTACTGTCCAGTTGCAAGCAGTAATGAGATTAGCTTTCACCTAAACACAAAATCAAAATAAACACTAGATCCACTGCTTCCCCTCTGACTGTTCAGAAAGTATTCTCTTCCATCTGAATGTCTCCTCCTATGGATGAGATGAAGCTGATTTGATTTTACTAAAGACGCTGCTTCCTTGCAGTGACCATGTGCTTATACTTAATGTCAAGCCTCACTCCACAAACTGCACGCCAGTAGCTACTGGGAGCCTTTAGCAAGCAAATACCATGTCAGAAGCCCTTACTTCAATAGCAACACAGCTCCTGAGCTCACTGCTAGTTATAACAAATGGTGTAATAATGTCTCCTATCAGGTTATCCCTCGTGTAAGAGCCCTATTACATTACCCTAACTGTGTAAGTCTTTAAAATTTCTGCTTCCATTAGTTCAATAGGTGCATATGGATGGTTTAGTGGTTTTATTACATGAATAATGATGTATGAACAAAAATATGAATGGAAGCTAACATATCTATATAAGCAAAACACATAAATCTTAAAAAGATTGTTTCTATTTTAAGCAGAGATACAAAATAATTTTGGCATTCTCAGGCTTATCCCCAGAAGGTAAAGAGTTATCAGCTAGTTACCTTGGGAGCATAGTTATTTTTAATGATAGAAAGGTCATTTTAATATTTGACAAATACATGGGAAGAAATATGCAGCTTCAGTCGCTCTAAAAACTTTCACAAACCCAGCTCAAGTTGTCCAAATACCTTTGTAGAATCATAGAATGGTTTGCGTTGGAAGGGACCTTAAAGATCATCTAGTTCCAACTCCTCTGCCACGGTCAGGAGCACCTCACACTAGAACAGGTTGCTCAAAGCACCATGCAACCCGGCCTTGAAAACTTCCATGGAGGGGCCATCCATAACCTCCCTGGGCAACATGTTCCACTGCTTCAACACCCCCACAGTAAAGAATTTCTTCCTAATATCTAAATCAACCCTCTTCATATTTGAGGCCATTACCCCTCATCCTATCACTACACTCCCTGATAAAGAGTCCATTCCCATCTTTCCTGTAGCTGCCCTTTAGCAGTGAAAGGCTGCTAAAAGATCTTTACAAAGCCTTCTCATCTCCAGGCTGAACAACCCCCAACTCTCTCAGCCTGTCCTCACAAGGGAGGTGCTCCATGCCCTGATCATCTTTCATGGCCGTCCTCTGGATTTGCTCCAACAGGTCCATGTTCTTCTTATGCCGGGGGCCTAAGAGCTGAACACTACTCTCTGGGTGGGGTCTCACCAGAGCACAGCAGAGGGGCAGAATCACCTCCCTCAACTTGCTGGCCTTGCTTCTTTTATTGCAGCCCAGGATACAGTTGACTTTCTGGTCTGCAAGCACACATTTCTGGCTCATACTCAGTTTTTCATCCACCAAAACCCACAAGTCCTTCTCCACAGGGCTGCTCTCAATCACATCATCGCCCAGCCTGTATTTGTGCTTGGCATTGCCCTGACCCAGGTTTAGGACCTTGCACTTTGCCTTGTTGAACTTGATGAGGTTTGCAAAGGCCCACCTCTTAAGCCTGTGATTCATCACAATTTTAACCCCCTCTCCCAAAGCATGATTCCAAAAACAAAACAAAGGGGAAAAAAAACCCAAAACAAAACAGAAAACCCACCCCACTCACGCCCCAAAACTCACCAGATAACTACTTAACATGTTTTGAGCAGAAATTTGGTAAGAGAACAGATATGAATTTAGAGTTCCCAAAGGAGTGTCTCAGCCACTGCACCATACTGTGCATGGAGGAAGACTCTGTTGTTTCCAGAGCATGAAATGCCTGAAATGTTCACTGACAGGAGTATACCCCCCCCCCCCCCGCCAAAAAAAAGGGGGGGGGGGGCGGGGAGGGTGTTGAATTCTGTCTTCAAACTGTATATAATCAGATTTTTCAGTTCACCTGCCAAACCAAAAGAATTCTTGCACAGCTCTTACTAGAGAAAGGAAAGTTTACTGAATTACTGGTGGTTGCTAACTGAGTTCAGTGTTTATTTCCTTCAGTTTTTAGTAATGGATAATACATTTTGTTTATAAAAAGATCAGAACAAAAACACATTCAGGAATTTTCTATGAACTGTTTCACAGAACTATAATACTCTGTCTGCCTCACCAAGTGTTCCTACTGCTTAGAGAAGCCAGCTACAGATGTAGAGGTGATCCGTGAACACTGAAATTACATAAACCACACATTAGACTCCAAGAGAGGATAAAGAGAGGGAAAGAAAGACTAGATTGAATATTTACTGGAGTGAATCATAGGCAACTGACTCTTCCCTATGAATAAGCAAATAACCTAAATGTTCTTAAATGTCTGATACTGTAAAAAACTGGAGGAGCTGCAGCTCTAATAATGTCTGAGGAATAATTAATCACTTAAAATCTGAGTTTCCAATGGAAGCCTCTATTTAAAAGGGTTATCCACAGATTGCATTACTTTTGGTAAGCCTGAAGTGATCTTTCTACAGTACTTACAGTCAATGCAATAATGAACTAGATTATGTCCAAGCACTGAACTGTGCACAAAATCCCATCATATCTTTGTTTTCATTCTCCAAAGAACATTGCATTAGTGGCAAGCTCTCCAAACAGCTTCATCTCCTTCACAGAACAAGATCCCGCCTTGCCACAAATATGTAACAAACATAAGGGTTCAACCACCATTAAGACCACAAAGAAAACACAGCTAATTTCTTTTTCCCCAAAGCAAAACTGTAGGTACTTATGCTCTTTCTTACTGAATGAACTAGATATCCAAGAATAGTGACTTATAAATTAAGGCAGGTCATTTTAAAATTGTATCTAAGGCCTTGTTTTACCTTATTAAAAATGTAAAGTGTCTGATGGAATATCATCTCAATAAATGCTGCGCAATATAAATAAAAAAATATGCTAGAGAATTATTACAATACAGTGTGCACACTTGCAAATAAGGTATGACAAGCTGAAAGCAGCAAGATTTACTTTCGACCATGATCCATAGACTGAAAAACTCAACTTAGTTTTACAGCAGTCCTTCTGCAGATGTGCTGTAGGTATGAAACTCCAGTGGCTTTGCAAATAAATAACTATTTGCAGAATCAAATATTAATTGTCAAATACTTGTTCAGCATAGGGAAAAAAAGAAACAACATACAAACACAGGAACAGAAAAAAAACAAGCACTGGAAGGAACTAGCCATACATTGACAGATACCAAGAATTACCAAGAATGGGAAGGCTTAGCCAGGTGCCAGGCTCCAAACTAGCCTCTCAGTCCCAAACCAAAAGCAGAAGTAACTCCATGCTTACCAGATGCAATTCAATCTTCAGGAGGAAAAAAATAGCCAGAAAGAAATACTATTTTAACCAAGCAACTGTCCTTGCAGAACGAACACAGTGCACTGTGACATGCATACACTTAGAGAAAAACACTGGCTACTTCAAACACAGCCAGGCACAAGGAGGCTTTCACCCTGCTCCTTTCCATGCTCATTCCCTCCCCTCTTACAAACACCCATAAAAGAATAGAAAGAGTTAATGGAGAAATGTAAAAGCAGCTATTACACAGAACGAGATACGAAATATGCAGAGATGCTCAAATGGAAAAATGATGGGCCATTCACAGGAACGATATTTCTCAATGTGGAAGGCTAGTAACAAGTCTTGGGCATCAGTTATACTCACCTTCTGTTACAAAAAAGTCACTTCTGCAAAAGACATATTTGATTAACCATCTGATGGTTTTGGCTGAACTTTTCAAGCTAGTTGAGAGGGTTTAAGTAGAAGAAGGACTGAGTTTGTGCATAAAAGCTGCTTCACTACAGATGATATCCATTTACCATATACTTAGTTTTGCAACTTTAAATAGATGGTAAAACACACTGGGATTCTGCATTGGGCCCTTCATTTTTCTGAACTAAAGCAAACACAAAGCCCTTGGAAGTCATGAAGTTTCATTTGCTCCCAGGAGGAGCTTAAGTAAAGACCTCTCAGCTCTGAGGCTTAGAGGGGGAGAAGAGCTCTTTGCTCCATCTAATCATGAAAGGGAATAACATCTCTACAAGGTTTAACTTATCTACCTGGTAAAGTCAAACCAGGGCAATTCATGCACATTAATTTATGTTGTACTGGAGCACACTTGGGCTGTATGTTGATAAGGTATGGCGTAGGTACACAGAGCTGCGGAGGAGACAGAGGCGGTTGCAGGCACATTCCTGGAAAAGGCAAGTCACACAGGGACAGCTGGTAACCACCACTGACGTCAACTCCCAAAACAGCAACTCCAGTTTGTTCCCATGCCCGTCTCTGCTTTATTCCCCAAGCCTTCATACCCTGTGCAAGGGCACTGACTATATGTGTTGTATCTCCTGCCATAGGAGGGTGATGTGGTGAGGGCAGGTGAACTGGGGCAGGACCAGCAAGACCAACACAGTAGTACTGGGCAGCAAAAAGCTGAGCACCTCCTGCTGCTGAGAGGTGCTTACTTTATGATGACAGTATTCACATTTCCATGACAATCAGTCGACTCCTGAACAGAGAGTAAAAATACCTGGGTTGTCCTCTGAAGATATTAATTAATTTGGAGTAGTAAAACTTGGTGTAGAAATGTTTTGGGCTTTCTATACATTAACGGCCATGGAAAAGACTTTTTTTTAAAAAAAAAAAAAAAAAATCTAAGTACTCACATTACTTTAAACAAGCTCAATTTTCAGAAAATAAGGAGCAGCTATTTGTTCTTGAAAATCAGATCTTAATCCAAGTTGGGCACTCAAATTTCTCTAGACAGTTTGGAAATCTTATTTTAGAAGCAGGGGGTTGATTTCAGTAGATGTGTCTTGTTAGAAAAAAAATGCCAAACAGAAGCAGAGTTTTCTTCTAATCTGAAACAAGATATTTTACAGAATTTTACCCAACATAACCTCCCTTCAAGCCCAGTAAGGCCACACAAGTTAATTCAAGTATCTGCTAAATATAATTGTATCTGTATGTCAAGACAGTCTGATTGCTTTTCAGGTACAGAAGGTATACCTTATTCCAATTGCCTACACCATCTTTATGTTTTGGTCATCTTCTGGCAATTAATACCTAAATTCCATCTAGTTTTGTAAAATGCTTAATAATGTCTTTTTAATGCTTAATAATGGCAACATGCCACTCTGCGTTTCATAATTTAATGGGCAGCTAGTTGGCACTAGAGCATTACTGAGGTCAAAGAATTCACCACTTGACACAGATGCATATACAAGAAATACTTAACATGGCTTGACCACAGACAGGTAGGGCATTCAAACTTCTAGGCCTGTCAAAGACAAGACCAAATTTGCTAGGGCCAAGCTTTAAAAGCTCTCAAATGCATTACTTACTATATAATGCAGCTGTAGTAGGTAGGGCTAAAATGTATGCAATATTTAGGTTTTAGAATGGAAAACAGTAAATAGTTACAAACATACAACTTGCAATAAAATGTTCAAAGTGATGACACAGACTGCAAGGGACATGAGTTTTTGATTTATCTAATGACTAAAAATAAAAGTAATTAAAAATGCTATCAGCTTTGCAAGAGAAGTTTACAGTAAAGATTCTATTCCCCTCAGCAAAAAGGCAAATGTATTTTCCTCTCTTTTATGTATTCCTTGGGTTAAAAAGAGATGTACCTGGCTAAATCTGGACATTCTTTAGCTCATCTTTACTGTACTTCTTCAGGTTCTCCTCTACTACTGCTTTTGGTAGTAAAGTTTTCCTCTAGCAAACAAGCTTTCCAGAGTTAACTTTTGTTACACTCCCAGCATGAGATACGACTGTATTAACATTAGTGTAGTAACTCCTCATTTCTTTAAAACAGCCCATCCTGTCTTGCCTTCTCTTAGGTACACTAGTGTTCTTACACTCATAGACTTCCAGCACTTGAACTACCTTTTTTTTTTTTTTTTTTAAGAGGTTGAATTTTATTCTCTGCTGCAAATATTGACTTAAGAATTTCATTGTACCAAAGAAAACTCCTATAGTTAATTAATTTTCATTTATCTTCCTCCACACTTAATACATGCGTTATATTCTCATCCATGTTTACTAAATACACTCCCTTTTAGTATCACTTTTATTTACCTACTCTTAACACTTAAAATACACTTAAATAGAGATTGGTGTTAAACCAGAGTTCAGTTAAACAGTATGTTTAGTAATTCACATTTTCTCCTTAACAGAATTTTAGCTGATTGCTTTCCAATTTTCATTTCTTTTCTCCTGCTTGTTCCTTTAAAACAGATCACAAAAAGGATATAAGGAATATAAGCAATGTAAGAGCCTTCAGTCTTAACTGTGATGTATGCACATGTATTTTTCTTTTAATGAGTTTGAATGAATAGAAGTAACAAAACACCTGAGGGATTGTAATTCAGTAAAAGAGTGGGTAAAAGAAGCCATAATGAAGGAAGCTTACCATGCAAATCACTGCATTACACAGCATCAAAACAAGTGTCTCCTTAATATGTTATCACTAGTAAATATATATGTGATATAATTCTTATTTAGATCCTGAGATAAACTACAAATGCTCATAAAATTTAACAGTTAAAAGCATTATGTCACTTAAGTCTGTCTTACTAGGTGACATACTGTCTAAAACGGGTAGCTCCTTATTCTGCTCTCAGACAAACGGCCCACTTCAAGACAATGATCTGCAAAAAAAAAAAGTTAACACTTTAATCCAATATTTCAGTTACTATACTGATTTTTTTTTTTTAAATGGATTTCTATCTACTTTTCCTGCTTTCCGTTTTCCAAAACACATTTCTTTCAATTGTGTTCCTCGTTCTCTATTTTGTCGGAAAGGAAGATGGCTATAGGACAAAACAAGGAACTTGCATAAAGAGAAAAATGTGTTAACTCTGAAGTTCTACACTTGGTTTCAGGGCGATTTAAATTATGGTTCAGTAATTTCATAGAATCATAAAATGGTGGGGGTTGGACAGGACCTCTGGAGATCATCAAGTCCAACCCCTCTTCCAGAGCAGGATCACCCAGGGCAGGCCACACAGGAACAGATCCAGGTGGGTTTTCAAAGTCTCTAGGGTAGGAGACTCCACAACCTCCCTGGGCAGCCTGTTCCAGTGCTCTGTCACCTTCACAGTAAACAAGTTTTTCCTCATGCTGAGGTGGAACTTACTGTGTTCCAGCTTGTGCCCATTACTTCTCATCCTATAACAGGTCACCACCGAAAAGAGACTGGCACCTTCTACTTGACACCCACCCTTCAGACATTTCTAATCATTAGTAAGTTCCCATGTCAGTCTTCTCTGGACTAAACAGGCTCCGTTCTCTCAGCCTCTTCTCATAAGATAGATGTTCCTGCCCCTTCATCATCCTCACAGCTCTCTGATGGACCAGAACTGGACACAATACTCCAGATGTGGTCTCACTAGGGCAGAGTAGAGCAGGTAGAGAACCTCCCTTGACCTGCTGGTCACACTCTTCTTAATGCATCCCAGGATACCTTTGGCCTTCTTGGCCACAAAGGCACATTGTTGTTCTATGGATAGCTTATTGTCCTTCTCTGGACCTTCCAAGGTCTTTCTCTGCGGAGGTGCATTCCAGCATGTATTCCAAATAGCATGCCATGATAGACTGTTCCAAATCCCTACCATGTGCCATTCAGAGGAAGGAACTGTGGACCACATCTTGAGATGAACCTGACACCAATTTCCTATAGTTTGGGAGCATAGATGCACTTCTATGCCTCCTAGCTAATGGGTGATAACTTCTGAAAAAAGTATTAACCCAAGGGAGTTTGAATTATCTCATCATGAATTTTTAAACAATCTTATAAAAATCAAAAACCAAGACAAAGAATTCAAACAAAGCATTTTACAGCACTTTCCCTTGCATTAATAAAATTAAATCAATTTCTACTTTGCATAGCATTGGTATCCTACACCTCTACAAAGCTCTTTTGCACTCTCTTTTCTAAACAGGACAGCAAAATACCTAAGCACACAGACTACTGAAACCATGAGAGATATGATTAAATTCTGACACATTATTTTTAGAAGATTTAATGGTGTTGGAGGTTATACGGCCTCACTGACCCAAAGCGTACAAAGAGATTTACTGGAAATAATGTTTTCTTTCCTCCAAAAATCTCCTCCCGCAAACACATAGTGATCCAAAAGTCAACCTCGGTCCTCTCCTTCCATATCACCGCTCAAACACAGCAAGCCAAAACACAGCCTCGCCTATACTTGTACAACCCTGCAAACCTTACTGGCACTGCGGCCACATAACCGATTTCGGCAGCTGAACTTGGAAGGAATTTGCAAATATATAAAAAAAAAAAAAAATCCCACAAGCTACAACAACAAAACAACAACAAAACCCACATATTTCTCCTGATGCCTAGAAAACACACACAGGGTTTGCAGATGTACAGACTCCAGCAGAGCCTGGAGAGAAGTCACTGTCACTGTTTTCGGATTGCCTACTTTGGCATATCACTTAAAATTGTCCTGGAGTCACATTCCCCACTTTATCTTTGGTTACTACATATCAATTTTAAAACTCTGTATTTCTTAACTCTTGTAATCTCTTAACTCAATGCAATTTCTAGAATGATTCCAATTAAATTTCCCTCAAACACAATTAGAACATGTAGAATTATCAGTAAACAAGTTTGTAAGGTTTTAAAGACATGCTGGAGCTGATCTATCTGCACAAAATTAGCAATTTCTTTACATAGCTTTTACTAAAAGACTTTGAATCTTCATGTATCTCGGTCCACGCTTACTCTCCTCCCAGAAACATTCCTCACAAACTCAATCCACAGCCGCTAAGATTAAAGTTCCCTCATCACTCATCATACTGAAATTACCTTCCCCCTCTGGACTTACAAAAATATAGTAAATATTATGTTCTAATGTTGTGCACATAGTATGCACAAAACCTGAGCTTTGGGTTCCCAACCTACATTTGGGATCACAATTATCTAAGAAATAAGAATTTAAACACTTGTTCCTTTAATTTTAAAATTGTATATACATATATTGGATATAAATAGTATATTAAAAAATGGTATATAAATAATTGGCTAACAGAGATTTCTGTGAAAATTTATGAACAATATCTCATTGGAGGTACCAGATTTTTTTTTCCGGACTAGATTTTTTTTCCATCCTCCAGATATTATAGACAAGGATAGAATAAAAGTTTAAAACAAACAAACAAAAAAATCCCACAAACCAAAAAACCAGCTCAACCTCACAGACAAAACACCCACAAAGAAACTCACACTACAACAACATCAAAAACCCGAGGTGACAAATATCCGTACTTACCATAGGGTGGGAGGAGGACCCATAGAGTAAAAGCTGTTCTCAGACAATAGCGAGGCTTTCTTATTCCCTGGGGCTTTTCCAGGGTACTTAAGAATGACCCAAATATAGGCATTCAGAGCCCCCACCTCCAGCAGCAAGCTACAGCTGAATCCTGAGGCAAAGAGTGTTTCACATAAATCATGCTAAATTTGGTAGCACATTTCAATATGCTTAACCATGGAGCCAACTGGAAAAAAGGATAAAACAAATGAAAACTGGAGTGAGACAGAAGCTGGTGCAAATGGGACTGGTGGCATCCCAAAGACAGGTATGGCCAAAGCTGTGACACTAGGGGAAAAAAATTGATTTGGGTTTAACTAAATAAAATATGTTTTCCTATTCTACTTCTTTCCTGCCAGCAAAGGTGTTTAAGGGAGAATGGCACAACTTGAACATCTACTGTCTGTACAGTAAACCCATTGCAATGGTCAGCATCAACCCAAGTGGAAGGACACAAGTGACTCTCATTACTAAGTCAATTAGTAGTGAAGTATTAATGTGGAGTATAATTACAAGTAAGCTGTAAAATGTGTAAAAAGAAATAAATGTGAGAAAAAAAGATCTGTGAAGCCTCTCCACTCAATTTGTATCTATTGCTTCAAGTTCTTTATAAGTGTAGGAAGATAATATTTTTTCCAAGACAACACAGAACTGGGAAATTAATGGTAGTGACTTACAGACTAGCAGTTATGAAATGTAAAAAGTGAAGTATCAATAACAATTCTATAGGAATTATCGTGAACGTAAAGTAACAAAAACATTCCTAAATTATTTTTTTTAAAAGCACACAATGAAATAATGTTCTGGGTTTAATGCAGTTCTATCTCTTAAGAATGATGATTTTGCACAAGGATGCTGAAAGAAAAAAGAAAATAACCCTAAAACATGAAAAGTATTTCTACTCCCATGGGGCTAAAAAAGGCATGACCATCATAAAATGCTCTAAAACGGGAAAAATCTTTTACAAGACATTGTTGAAAAGCAACTACTGCAAAAAAGTAGAACTATATTAGAATAATAAAACATAAGTGATTTAAGAGTCAAAGGTATAAACTAAACACAGTTGTTAAATAAACATATTAAATGTTCACCGAGTAAACTACCAGGCCTGAAACCATAAGGATAACATAACTATCTAGAAATCTAGAGAGAAAGAAGGTTCAAAATAAAGATCACAGTATACCTCTATTTGGTATCAGTATGAAAGGTCATATGTCCCTACCAATATCTACAGTTCAAAATGTTAAAAAAAAAAAAAAAAATTAACTTTAAGAATTGCTAATACTAAAATCAATACCACTTCACTACCAAGTCAGAGCACTAACTTTATTTATTATACAAAGAAGGAAGTTATTGACTAGCTGAGTTCCTGTCTGGAAGTATGTACCTGTGGAAACTAAAGTTTCAAAATAAACTCTTCAGTAGAGCAGACAAAGGCCAAACAAGACTTAACAGCTGAAAGATGAAGTTAGACCAATTCAGAACAGAAAATAGTTGGGTTTTTTTCTTTTAGTTAGTAAAGTGAGAGCAGTTAGCTGCTGCAATTATTGCAGGTCCGTTTTCAAATACAACTTCAGGTGGTTTTCTTAAATATGAGCTCTGTTGAATGTAGTAATGCAGGAGAATATTCTGAATGTTTTTGCAAAGTTCTTCTTTTCTTATCAACAAGAAGTATAATAAAAAGGCAGCCTCAAGTTCACCAAACCATACAATAAATCTGCATTTTGAAATACCTACATTAAAACAGAAGATAAAATATACAAGGACTACCATATTCCCCCAAGTACTAAGGCATCTAATTGTCACAGAGATCAATGCAAACCGTATCTAACTATGATCCAGGTGACCAAATATATGTATAGCAACAGCCATCAGATGATCCAAACCCAAAATAAGATTGTGTCTGACCACAATTGCTGAAGTTATAGATAACTTTGAACCTAAAAACATGGATCACCATGCTTTTTACCAACAGGGTTGTGCTGCACATAACCAAGTCCAGCTAGAAAAGAGGATAATATGCATACATAAAATCTGGAAATAAAAACTGATCAGGGGAAGTTCAGTTTGGAAGATTCTTGGAAGAGATCTCCAGCAATCAGGAGTTAAAACAGCATTAGAATGTATAAAATATAGTTAATCATCACTTTAAAAATACAAACATTGCTGTATCCAACATCCCAGGTGTCTGCTTGGCATCCTGTCATCAGTAGTTATGGTATGGCTAATATTAGCAACTACAGGAGAACCCCAACTAGTAACAGCCCATAAATACATGGGGGTTTTTTTCCTCTAAAACAAAAAAGCCCATACCCATAGGCACCGTGCCAATCAGATTCCCTCGCACTTCACTAAATTTCCATGAAAGGTATCAGGGAAGTGAAAGAAGTATTATGGAAGGCAAGCTACCTGCTATTTTCTTTCTAAAAAGGAAGCATGGGAAGGGGTTGGAGGAGGTTTCACTTTCAACCATTTGATTAGAAAGCACTACCCAAACTATATTAAGCCTACAATCTCATAAAAATAGCTGCCATCGTGAAAGTACACTTCTACTCAAGGTGCAAATCCAATCATATTCAGCATATTCACCACTGATCAGTCAAAAATGCAGAAAGAATATTTGAAAAGCTATCTCTTGCAAGGTCAGGATTCAAAGTAAACATTTAATGACTTGGCTTTATTGAGACAAAATTAATTTATTCCAGCAAATATAAAGTTTATAGCCGGACATAAAATATTCTAACCTATTCCGTAGTACTCTACATGTGTTCTAAAGAGGAACATCTCTAAAAAATTCCTAGTAAGCTCATAGGTGAACCTGATTTCCTAGCATAATGACACAGAAATTAAGAGGCACAAAGCAATCCTTCGATAAATCAACATGAAAAAAATGAAAGTATTGATTTTAGTATGTTGTATTGCACCGGGGAGGTGGATGTTAATAGTCTGTGCAGTTCTCTTTTAAACCTTTGTACAAAAAAATACAACCAAAACAATTCATATAGATACAGTAATAACAAAGGGCTAGAGGAAATGCCTTACAGCAAGAGTTAAAGAGCTGCTTGATTAGTTTAGAACAAGAGGCAACTTCATTAGAGTATAAACATCTCACTAAGAATAAAGTATTGGAGCACTGAAGCAGAAACCAGAGGCTATGCCTGGAAACTGAAGCCAGACAGATTCATATTAGAAATAGAGCTTAATTACATTTTTTCAGCAATGAGGGTCATTAACTACGGACAAGGCTAGAGTGAAATGTGGCTCCTTTGTCCTTCCATGTCTGTGAATGAAGACCAAACACTTCTAGAAGATGTACTTTACGGTAAGTAGTAGCTTAATACAAATGTAGCTGCAAAAAGTCAGAAAGACCCTACATAATACAGAGCTTAACTCATATGATGTAATGTCCTGCAAGGCCTTGAAATTACTAGGGCATATTAATCAGTGGCAAGATAAATAAATTAACAGTAATACAACACACAGGATCACACAGCTCCATTACAAACAGATACTGCATTTTCAGTAAGTTACACAGCCTTTCTACCCGGGACCAATGGATCTCCATCGTGTAACAATAACATACTTCCCTGATATGATTCATTTCATATAATAAAAAGGCTTTTCTACCCATGTGTATCTTAAAAATCCATATTCAACCTTCTTCAGTACTTCTGCTACTTAGTAGCTGTGGCAAATGTCAACCAGATATTAATACAGCATTACTGAAAATTAACACTATATCAAAACTAAAAAAACTCAATGAATGATTATTAATATAATACTACAAAATGTTACTGCTGGCTGGCAAAGCTCATCAAGGTTTGAAATAACTATTTTGATAAAATGAGAAACATTGATTACATAATTTGCACTCATTTTGTCACTTTTGTCCTTTTTATTTTGTCATTTTTCTGTTCTGCTGCATAGTTGTTTGACACTGCTGACTCACAGGCAGCAAGTATATTCCCAGACTGAATCTAAATGCATCCTATGCCCCTAAATTGTCTTTTTCCAGATATTCATCTCCTTCTTAACACCACCTGTACTCCGAGGGTGCACCTGAAAAGAAATTAAATGAAAAAGCAGAACTAGCCTCTGAAACAGAATTGTTTCATGATTGCTTTGTAAGAACCCATGACATTAGGTAAACAGCTACTGTTCCAGCATACAGAAGCAGAAACAGTACAAAAATTATCCCAGTTTAGACTGCGTAAATATCAAAATAGAAACAGCCATCAGATAGGGGGGTTTACCAGACTGCAAAATTCTATTGCACGTGAAGAACCAGGATCGTCAATGTATCATGTATTTATATTAAATTTGGATTTACAGAGGGTATGGATGCTTAAGGAATACAGGTCTTAAACTAGGAGAGGGGGAAATAAAGGAGAGGGGGGAAAAAAAAAGGCACAAAAGAGGATTTAAAGAGAGCAGGTAGCCCAAGTCCTGTTCCAAGGCAATTCGGAGATTTGACCAATCTGTTCCTCAGAGTCTCCAGGCAATCTACTCCAGCACTTTCTGTTCTTGCCACTTAAAAGTTTGTTGCCTTTGTTTGTTTGCTTTCTCTTTGCCTTTTTTTTTTTTTTTTCCCCAATATCTAACCCACATTCTCAGCTGCAGTTTAAGCTTCTTGCCCTATGAATAGAAAGCAGATAATTGCCTCTCATCTGGCATCACTCTTTTAGATATTTGAAAATTTTTTTCTCCCTCCAGTAAATAAGCACAATTTGTGCTGACTTCTCTAAAGGTCGCTTTTCTTAGATGTTTTATTATCTGTCTCTTTCCTCTAAACCAACTGGCCCACATCTATCTTGAATTCCAGTGCCTTGCCCACGGCAGCGTAAGGGACCGAAACATTACCATGTTTTCATGAAAAGACTGCACTGGAGTTCATCCTCACATAACCTGCACAAAATAAGAGGTCGAGAAAACAGTGACAGAAAAGGAGCATGCTATGGGAGATCAGAGACGCCAAGGTTCCAGACAAAAGGTAATGCTGTTCCCAACGACTTGCAAGTTTTTATATCAATATTTTAGTCTACTGAGTTATTTTTGTCTCATTATAAGTATGAATTTATTTGTACAGCATAAAAAAGGGGGCTGTGATTCTACCTGAGGCTTCTAGCATAAGAAACTATACCCATGAGGAAGACTATCTAAATACTTCATAAACAAGGAAAAACAGAGGAAATCATATATATATGTGTATATGTAGAGTAAGTATTTTGGCTAATATTTTAACAAAGAATAAAACATTTTGCCTCTAAGAAAAATCTGAAGCGAAGTCTTGACTAACAACCAGACTGCACTTTGAAATAATTTAGCATAAACTAACGTCGTCTTGTTCTACGTGACATCTTCCAACTAGTCTGACTTGCTATCTTTCTTTTCTGACCTAGACAGCTATACTCCAGCAACACTGGCTTCAAAATAGCATAGGCAAACATTTCACAAACTCAGGATAAAATTCTCACTTTTTGCCTCTATTGCTCATACGGGAAGAGATAATGGAGTGTGCAGCCTTAACCAGAAAAGTAGTTGCAAATCTCCTATTGATGTAATTTTGGAAAGAAGTCTGTCTCCTGTTGAATTTTTTAATTGTAAATTTCTGATTTTACATCAGTACCTAAGATCTGAAAGTGCAATTTGGATGCACTGTCTTGTCATCAAGTCTTGGCACTGACTTCAGTCACGCAAGCCCTAGTGATGCTGAAGTCAATGGATTTTTTTCATTCAACCTTCTGGTGCAGAATCAGATCTTGTATCAGCAACAGTTAGTTATTCCAGTGTTTCAAAAGACTCTTTCTGTGTCACAATCAACTTCCTTGTTCTCAGTCCTTCAGACCTACTTACACACAAAAGAAAATTGAATAAATCACATTTATTTAATCTCCATCAGTTTGTCAGTGCTTTACTTAGTTGGACCTGAAAGCCTCAGACAAACAGCTTGAGGGAACACACACATGAAAAAGAAACCACATCTCACCCATCCTGACATGCTAAAGTACATTTAAACACTCAGTTACGCATGTATCCTTACATACAGCAGCTGAGTGTTTTTAAGGTCTTAAGATATTTAACAAATATACCATAAAATATGATTCATAAGCAAATACTGAAACAGATGGCTCAAATTTCTTCTACAAAACCTTAATACATCAATCTGAACATGGATTACACACATGCAAAAAAAAATAAAAATAAAAATAGTTTGGCACAGAAGAGGCAATTTGGCAGCTTCTCAGTAAACATAGATTAAAGCACACAAGCTTTAGCGCACACAAGAAACAAGATAAATAACCCCAAAAGGTCACAGAACACACTCTGAGATCTGTGGATACTTACATAATAAAAGATAAAACCTGCTTCCATGAATAACAATGAGTAATTACAGTTTTCCATTTCAACAAAATTTTAAACATCTATAACAACACAACAATCACTGTTATGTGTTGTAATATTTTTCTTATAACAGCTACAGTTTTCTGCTCCACTGAGAGAAAGTACAGTGATGGCCACAATTAAGTACTGCGACCAACCGAAGTCAAAGCCAAATGCCTTCACTAAGTTTTTCTCTATAAGGGATGCTACCAGTAACTTTTGTATTGGTTTTATATTTCCATGTAGTTCAGGATAGTGTGCTATTAAATCATCTTCCTTTACACTGTAAAACATTAGGGATAGTAAATCATTGTAGACCAACTGCTAATAATATGGTATTTAAGCAACAAATGCAGGTTCCTTAAAAAAGAAGGAATTTGCTGTCAAGCTTGACAGGAATTTTCTCGTATAGTTATTCATACATTGGGAAATGCTAATTGTACATTAGCCCCTCCCTGAATCCAAGATATCCATGGAAACAGAAAACAAGAGAGGGACTGAAAATGCAGCAGAATAATCTTATTATTTTCATCAGTGATATCACTATGGTTGGGCCAGTAACTGCCACCTCTCAGCAATATTCAAATATTTGCTTCCCGGAAAGGAACAAAAAACACAAAGAAGGAAAACAAACAAACAAACAAAAAACCCAAAACAAAAACAACCAAAAAAACCCACACAACACCCACAGCAACAAAAAAACCAAGCAAGTAGAGAGGATCCATGAAGCTTTTTTCAATTTTAACAGAGTCTGTATTTTATTGCAGATTTCCATCATACATACATCAAAATATAACAGGCTTCTCTTCATCCTCGCCATATCCCTTCCTTCCAGGGCTGATTTTTTGGAAGCAAGAAATAACTTTGTGCTTTTCCATGTTCTTCCCGCTTCCCAGTAAGTACTTCAGCATTTCACTGCACACAGCTTAGTTTATAGATTTCTAATTTCATCTAAGATAAATACAGTTTTGTTAACTAGGCTAAGCAGTCTCCTTGATCTGAACCAGCGTGGCTGCTGTTCTCCTGAAAATGTAATTAAATTAGCAGCTTTTTTAAAGCTGAAAAAGACTTGGCAGGGAAGAATCTTACTGATAGGCATCCTTTTGGGGAGGCTTGCAGCACTATTTTCTCCTGACTGGAAACAAAGGGAACTCTCATCCACTTCCTTACCTGCTGTCCATGCATCCCTTAAAGAAAGCATGTGCTAACTAGTCTTAGAGAGCCACTGAGGGTGCTCCAAGCTGTAAGCTGAAGCAGCTGAGCAGAATTTCACTTATGAATGCTCATCCTCTTTACCAGGAGCCATTATAGAGAATGGCACAAGAACTGAGTGTGCAGTGCTGCAACAGTGGCTCGCTGGCACGCAGAGATGAGACAAGATGGCAGAGGCAGATAACACAAATGGGGTTAGAGAAAAGTAGTATCAGGGAAACAGATACTGTTACTACTACTACACAGGATCTCCCAAATCACTGAAGCTAAAGTGTCTACAAACTACAGTGCTGGGTTTTGTCATTTGCAGGTGCTGAATTGAAGCTTTTTCTTACCAAAGTGGTCAGCAGTTGCAGCTACTACAGAGGTAACAACATGCTGAAGACATAAAGGAAAGATGGCCAAACACTGGCAGAAGCCATCTCTGGCAGAAAGATTCTGGTATTTGCATAAGATAATGGGAAATAAATATTTCAAAATTAATTTCAGACCAGACTTGAGGGGGAAAAAAAAGAAAGAAAAAAAAAAAAGTCCAGCATCGTGAAAAATCAAATCTACCTGTCCCATGTTGCACATGGAGACACAGATGTTTAACTGGTTTAGCCTTAATCATATCATACCTAAATTCCCTTTCTGGAAACAGGTAGGAAAAAGCTGCCTAATCTTACTGCATCAGTGCAAATTAAATTAATTATATAGTTATTATAAGTATGCAGATACAGTGATGAATGCCACAGAGCACCTTTGAGGAAATGAGCAATTCTGCATTTACTGCAGAATATGACAATACACAGGTAATCTGAACCGGAGGATGCATTGGCAAAATGAGTAAGATCGAGCAAC